>CM054058.1:420120870-420356999 GCA_028641055.1 Alopecurus myosuroides
AAAAGCCCTCAAAACTTTCCCCGTTGTAATATGGACCACGAACTGAGAATACATGTGCACCGGAATAGAACCTGTATACGAGAAAAAAAATATCAGAGAAAATCTTGTCATTTTTACATAGCCAGAGCGGCCATATAACGGCTAGGGATCCTACCCTAATAATATTTCTAAACCTTTTATTCAACCCATTTAGCCAATTGCCGAAAATATTCGCAACGGATGTGGGATGATAAATGTTCGAAACCATTTAGATAGCGGACCATATACAACGCGCAAAAGTGCACTCGAAGAATAAGTGCTTAATTGTCTCATTGTGAGAACAAGATACACACTTTGAACTTTCATGCCAATTATGTTTGACAAGATTATCTTTTATAAGTATGACTCCTCTACGAAGATACCACGCAAAAACCTTGATGTTTAAAGGTACCTTCATGAGCCATACTTTTTTGAAATCATCGACCGGCAAATCCGATTGGACCATAGCCCTATACATGAAATCAACTGAGAACATCCCGTTCTTAGGTATCTTCCACCGAAACGCATCTCTTCCTGGTATCAAATTGACCGAGATCAACCTATGCACCAGCGCATTCCATGACATAAGTCGTGGACCAATGAGATCTCGTCTGAACGTCATATTAGGGGGTGATGTCTGCATGCCCGTAGCCAGCGTGTCATCCTTATGACGCACAATATTGTATAGTGCCGGATATTGTTCTCGGAGTGTGGTGTTACCCAACCATTTATCCTCCCAGAACCTTATATGTGATCCATCCTTAATTTCAAATACCCGTAGTGAAAAAAATTAATCGCCATTAGGCCGGCCCAAAAGTGTGAATCACCTGGTTTCCACATAAACTGTGAGACTGCCTTTGAGCCAATGTATTTACGTTTAAGAAGCGTCTGCCAAATGCCGTCTTCGGTTAATAGTTTAAAAAGACATTTACTACCTGGGCTGAGTTCTTGACCTTCAGGTCATGAATACCCAGACCCCCTGGTCTTTTGGTCGACAAACTACATCCCATCTGGCCAGCCGATACTTCTTTTTCTCGCTATCCCCTTACCAAAAGAATCTTGAGCGGAAATAATCCAGCTTTTTCAAAACTCCTTTTGGTAACTCGAAGAATGATATCATGTAAAATACAATATTTGAGAGTACTGAATTTATGAGTACCAATCTTCCACCCAGGGACCACAATTTTCCTTTCCAACTAGGTAGCCTTTGCTGCAAACGTTCTTCGATGTGTTCTGCATTTGTCAACAATCTCCTATAATGTATTGGGATACCCAAATACTTAATACGAAATTGACCTTCCTCGCATCCGAATAACTTGGTATACTGAGCAACTGCATCTTGAGCTTGGCCAAAGTAAAACAATTCGCTTTTATGGAAGTTGATTTTTAACCCGGATAGCTACTCGAACACTCAGAGTATTAATTTCAGATTCACACCTTTATCCAAATCATGTTACATAAACAGAATTGTATCATCTGCATATTGAGAGATTAACAGACTAACAGACCACCATCAACAATATGTGGAACTATTATATACCTCAATCTGGCCACTTTCTTTGGCTCTTTAAATCATGATCGCTAACATATCAGCCACAATATTAAACAATATTGGCGAAAGCGGATCACCTTGTCTTAAGCATTTTTTAGTCTGGAAGTACCGGCCAATATCGTCATTGACTTTAATCGCAACACTACCTCCAGACACATAACTGCGAACCAAAGCACACCATTCTTCCGAGAACCCTTTCATTCTCAGAGTCTGCTGGAGAAACTCCCTGTTCACTTTGTCATAGACCTTCTCAAAGTCTATTTTTAAAATCACGCCATTTAGTTTCTTCGTATGCATCTCATGTATGGTTTCGTGTAGAATCACGACCCCGTCAAGAATATTCCTACCTTGCATAAAAGTTGTTTGCATAGGTTTTACCATATGATCTGCTACAGAGTTTAACCTTATGGCTGCAACTTTCGTAAAGATCTTGAAGCTAACGTTTATGTGGTGGCCCAGCATACCACTGCATGTTGTAGTACGCCAGTCGTTGATATAACACTCACAGAACACCGTTCCGCAAATATTACATCCCTCAGGGTGGTACAGCAGAAACATTGCGGGTCTGATTAACATACACCAAATATATTACAAACATAGAGTACTGACAACCGAATGAGCTCACATGGAGGTCATCCATTATTGAAGTCGAAATGAACACCGAAAAGTAAACAGTTGCTAGCACGGGAACTCAACAGTCAATAAAAGAGTTTATGACTGCTCGATTCAACCATGACTAAGTAGTTATCCAGACTAGGCTAAACCTAGTCAGACTCCTCCCCGTTGGGGTCTGCTCCGTACTGGATGAGATAGTCAACTCCTTCTACTCCACCGGAGAGGTCCGGTTCTTCGTAGAAGATATCCTCCTGGCCTCCGAGTATGTTGAACGAGGCTTCTTCTAGGTTCTCATAACCTAAGCAGGGGTCAAACGGGATTGAATGAGTAACGAGCGTTACTCAGCAAGTTCCTGTAAGTATAGAAGTAATGTATGCACTAACTACGGTCCTCGACTCTAAGGAGTCTAGACAGATGCAAGTTTTGTCAAATCTTTCTCCAAATGATTGCTTTTAATATGGAAAACTATGCCTGCCATTCTTCACAGGATTAGAACTTTCATGGAGTTGCCTTTCCTGCGGCGTTCGCAGCTCCTTCCCGGAACAAGGGGTAACATGCCACATCCTTTTACACTCTGCAGAGGTGCGTTACTTTACCCATGGACGACCAAGACCATGTTGCACAACCAGGCGCGCGATCCTGTCCACTCCCACTTAGGTGTGGGGCCCGGTTGTTGGTCCAAGCCAAACCGTGCTTCTCCGCACAACGCATGCCCACCCATTTCTGCCAGTAGGTTGAACGCCTGATTCCACCCCTCACGATGGAGATCTACGCGCCCCTGGCAGACACTCATAGACCCCAGAGTCCGTGGGACGTAAGGGCTCCCACCCATGTGCATGTAGTCTCGCAAGACCTACAGCGTACGTCTCTGGCGCATCCGTTGACATGCGAACGAGAAAAGTATCACGGTTGACTTACTCCCCCCATAGAAGATCCATGGTCAACGCGAATTTACGGCGCAAGAATCCTGACGGCATTTGTTATTAATTCCTAGGTAATACTTTCCCATGCAGATGGAACCTTCCTTTGACCTATTCATCTTACCATGGTTCCATCCGCCCACCAAACAGAACACTACCACTCGGGTAGTCATTCAATTAGTCATATTATTATAAAAATAGGATCATGCATTCTTTTTGGAGTAGGTGGTAATACGATAGGGTTTTGAAAATAGTTGTTAAGACATAATTCAATGGACATGAGCAAGTGATGAACTTGCCTGGATATGGATAAGTAATGAAGTCTGAAGCTTGAGGTGGATCCTGACTTCCTTGTTCTACAAAATTCCATCATTGTCCGGTAAAGACAATGTTTAAAGAAGCAAATGATGCTATTATGCATATTAATGAGATGTATGCAATTTTGAAAAGACCATATTAATTCTTTAGTTCAAATTGTTTTTCTTAATCACCCAGTTCTTTATAAGTAGTGCTTCTGGTTAAATTTACTAAATTCTTATTACTTTACCTTTTCAGCTGACTGGTTTCTTGTTGTTTTACTCATAAACATGGTGATAACTTATTTCTTTACATTTACTAGTTAATGAAGTTCAAATGATATGCCCATTAGTTTGTTTATTTGATTCTAAAAATTGTTAGAATATTTTATTATTTCCAAATGATCAACTAGTAAGGTTCTATTTGTTTTGGTGTTTAAATTACATTTGTACTGATTTATTTAGTACTCTAAATTAGAAATTTAGATATGTGTATCTTTTATTTTATTTCATTTTCTATATTTTTTTTTGTATTAAAATTCAGTCAAATTACCTGTCTGCCCGTAGGGCTGACAGGTGGACCCCGGGGTTAGGGTTAAGCCCAACCCCCTGGTCTGGTCAGGCTGGACCAGACCAGCCGCACCGCACCCGCCCCGCCCCGCACCTTATCCTCTCCCCTCTCCTTGCGAGGCGACGCAGATGGCAACGCCGAGGCGACACGCCATCGCCTCCGGCGATTTCCCCTGGCCTTCCCCGTGCACCACCGCCGCAGTGACCTAGCGCTTTCCTAACCCCTCCTTGCTCGCTCCCTCTTCTTCCTCCTCGATCCGCTCCTCTTCCCGTGGTGCTCCCGTGGAGATCTCCAATCCCTAACCCTAGGGTTTGGTCTTGGGTGCTTCTCCACCGCTCTGGTGGTCGTGCGCCATGGCTTGGTTGCTGGAGATGCTGCGTTGCTGCTGCTGTGGCTACGTCTCCGGGGACGCCGCCGCCGGGATGGTCTACGGGCAACCGCGGCTTCGCCGCCGTGCTTTCCTCTCCTACCGGATATGGGCACCACTATGGTGTCCATCAGTAAGTGATTTCCCCTCTCTCTGCCCTCTACTCTACCTCTCCCTCTCACTGTTGCCATCTTCTCATGCTCCGGAATCAGCCATCGAGCTGATTCGTGCTTGTGCGTGCCTGTGATGCCTCCTGTGCCCTAGTGTGGGATTAGTAGCATTAGATTGTATCCAAATGCCTACTGGATGCGTGCTGGATGAATTCCTAGCTAAGCTCTGTGTTGGATGGGAATTTTTATTATGCCCTAGTTTTTATTTCTCTGCTGGCTTGTGCTGTGAGATGGATATGGTGATGAATCTGTTGCTGGAAAATTATTTGGGTTAATCCCATGCTGTTCTGGGTACTGATCCCCTTAGGGTTTGCTCCCAGTGATAATTTCTTGTTTCTGTGTATGGGATAATACTAGGTATACAATTTCCTAATGATTTGTGGATGTGCAAAATAATTGGGAGGTGTTACTCTGAACTTCTCTTCAGAGGATATGCCCTCAATAATTGTATCCATCATATTACTTTCCATTTCATAAATCCCTTTGGTTCTGGGCTGTCAGATCCTTTGATCTGATGCCCAGCAACCAGGTGTGTGTGTGTGTGACACCTCCAGTGCTTCTGGTTGTGCTCTTGTCACACATTTCTATTGCCAACTATCTCTCTATCTTATTTCCTAATATCCCCTGATAAGAACAGATACTATCCATGCTTTCTTTTCCTTCTTTGATCCTCATGAGTAAGAACAGATACTATTATGTGATTATTTTGCTTCTTTGATCCTCATGAATTAAGAACAGATATTATTACTTGTTTCTTTTGCCCCCCAAGCCCATGATGCATAGCCTGAGGCCTTTATTAATCTAAGAACAGATTCTTTGCTTGAAAAATAATACCCAGTGATGAGATTAGCATAGCACTTCTATGCCAACCTGAGGGTTTTAGCACCCCACTAATCCTATGTGCAACTTAGCCAAAGATTTTGGCTTAGATGGTACTTAGGGATTCACCTTGGCTATAGATCAAGTGGTTGGTGGATTTTGGTGCTTGTGGATTGCTTGTTTTCCTCCTTGTGCTCCCTGGTACCTTGGCCTTGTTTGATTGCTTGCAAACTTGCAAACACTTGCTCCAGTGACTGATGGCTTGCTTGTGTGGATGTTATCCTTTCCTGGTATTTGGTGCTTAAGCAGGTACTATGAGGTGTGACCTCATCCCCTACGGTTGCTGGAGTTTTTATACTCCAGATTGTGTTTTGACAGCACCAAAGTGATGGTATGAGTGTGCTGTGTGCTTGTGAGTGACTAAGCTGTGTGCTGCTACAGCAGTGTGTTATGTGCTGCCACCTATGGTGTGGATATTTTCCCTGACCTGGTTGGTCTCATCCCCTTGCCGCACTGGTTACTCACTGTCCTTATCCCTTGCCTGGTGATTTAAATTTGATGTTGCCAAGTGTAATTCCAGGAGTATGCCTGTGATGTTGGTCTGAGGCAAATAATTCAGAACAGATACTACTTGTTGGATTTAAAACCCTATGATGATTAATCAGTGCACCTCACTGAATCCTGAGGGTACTAACCCCCCCCCCCCCCACTAACACTTTATATTTTTGTTATTTGTTTTTGTTTTGCAGGTTTGAAGAATTGGACATACTGGTGTAGCTAGATTTAGCTTTAGGTTTAAATTCCTGTAATGATATTGTAATTTACTATTTTCTTTTGGTTCACTTGTAAAGACTTTGTAATATCTATATTCTTATTAATAAAGCATATGGGTTTTCTTTTTATTATGCTTGTAAATATGTGGAAATAACTCCTGTTTGATTTATTCATTGTAATCAAATGAGTTAAGATTAGGATATAAACTTATCCTTTATATTTGATTTATATTTGATTTAAATTCAAACTCAATTTCAAATTGAGCTCAATTCAAATTATTCAAATCATTTAAATATTTAAACCCTAATGTTTCAAATTCAATTATTACCCAGAGGTTATACCAAAATCCCATCTGCTAATAGTAACATCTGTTACCAAAGCACCATTTACTGGGTAGAACCTCAGTCACTCCGGGGTTTTAACTTTGCGAAAAATTTATTCAGGTTTTTCAAATAGATGCATGCAAATGCACAAATTACAATCTACCCCCCGTGAGTTCCTAAACGCTGGGACATTACAGTCTCCCCTCCTTAACGAGAACTTCGTCCCGAAGTTGTAACTATAATACCTGAATAGCTTGGGGTAGTTCTGTCGTAGTTCCTCTTCTTTCTCCCAGGTAGCTTCTCGTTCAGGATGATGTTTCCACTGTACCTTGCAGTACTTGATTGCTCGGTTTCGGAGTCTCTTCCAATCTTCGGCTAGAATCTTTTCTAGTTCCTCGACGTATGTGAGGTCTGATTCCAATTCTAACTCCTCTTGATTAATCGAGTCTTCCGGCTCCTTCAAACACTTTCGGAGTTGGGATACGTGGAAAACATTGTGAACTTGTTTTAACCGATCCGGTAGCTGCAGGGTATAAGCTACATTCCTGTTCTGAGCTAGGATCTTGTAAGGTCCTATATACCGAGGACTTAGTTTTCCCTTAACACCGAACCTCATAAGCCCTTTCATTGGACTAACTCGGAGATATACCAGATCCCCGACTTCCGGTTCCCAAGTCCTTCTCTTCTGATCTGCATAACTCTTTTGACGGCTTTGAGCTATTTTCAAACGATCTCGGATGATATCAACAACTCGTTGCTGATCTTTGATGTAATCTGGTTCAAATTCAGACTTTTCTCCGGTTTCGAACCAACAAATCGGTGACCTACACTTTCGGCCATACAGTACTTCAAAAGGTGCTGCCTTAAGGCTGTTTTGATAACTATTGTTGTAGGAGAATTCTGCTAATGGTAAATGTTCGTCCCATGATCCTCCAAAATCAAGGACACATGCCCGAAGCATGTCTTCAAGAATCTGGTTAGTTCTTTCAGTTTGCCCTCCGGTTTGAGGATGATAAGCAGTACTGTAATCTAGTTGAGATCCTAGAGCTTCCTGAAGTTTTCTCCAGAATACCGAAGTAAACACAGATCCTCGATCTGAAACTATTCTTTTTGGTACTCCATGTTTGCTGACTATTTCCTTGACATAAATACTTACCAGTTTCTCGGCATGATCCTTTTGATTGACTGCTAAGAAATGAGCACTTTTGGTCAACCTGTCTACAATGACCCAGATCATGTCCTTTTGGTTTTTAGTCATTGGTAATCCTGTAATGAAATCCATACCAATTTCCTCCCACTTCCATTCAGGAATCTCCAAAGGTTGTAATGGTCCTGCCGGACTTTGATGTTCAGCCTTTACTCTTTGACATGTATGACATTCAGAAACATACTTGGCAATCTCTCTTTTCATGTTGTTCCACCAAAATATATCTCTGAGACCCATATACATCTTGGTACTTCCAGGATGAATAGAGTACGGCGTCTCATGTGCCTCCCGAAGTATCAATTTCTTAATCTCCGGAATGTCAGGTACACAAAGCCTCTTGTTGAACCATAATGAACCATGTTCTCCTAAGTGAAATTCGGACGGTCTTCCTTCTCCAATTCTCCGGAGTTCTTCTTTTATGAATGGATCTTCGTCTTGCCGCCGGATTATCTCATTTCTAAGATCACTTGTTCTTTCTTCCATGACCTGCATGGTATACAAGCCTCCCAAAGATTGTACCTCTAGTACCTCAATCTCTGCTTGTTCAATTTCTCGTTGCAACTCTTTTGGTAACGCATATTGAATTGGTGGACTGTCAGTACTTTTCCGACTTAAAGCATCGGCTACCACATTGGCTTTCCCTGGGGTATAGTTGATAGTAAGATCGTAGTCCTTGATCAGTTCTAACCATCTCCTCTGTCTCATATTTAACTCTTTCTGAGTGAAGAAATATTTGAGACTCTTATGGTCTGTGTAAAGCTCGCACTTTGATCCATAGAGAAATGACCTCCACCTCTTCAGAGCAAACACTACCGCTGCCAATTCTAAGTCATGTGTTGGGTAATTAACTTCATGTGGTTTGAGCTGTCTTGAACCATAAGCTATTACCTTACGATCTTGCATGAGCACACATCCCAATCCATTCTTGGATGCATCACAATAAACAGTGTAATCCTTGCCCGGTTCTGGTACTGCTAAGATTGGAGCTGTTGTTAGCCGTTTCTTTAACTCTTGAAAACTGGCTTCACACTTATCTGACCATATGAAAGGAGTATTCTTCCTTAACAAATTGGTCATCGGCCCAGCTATTTTAGAGAATCCTTCAATGAATCTTCTGTAATACCCGGCCATTCCAAGGAATCCTCGAACTTCCTTCACAGTGGTTGGTGCCTTCCAGTCTAAGACTGACTGTACTTTATCAGGATTTACTGCAATACCTTCTTTGCTGATAACATGACCAAGAAATTCCACTTGGTCTAACCAGAACTCACACTTGCTGAATTTTGCATAGAGTTGATGTTCCCTCAGAACTTGTAACGCTATTCTTAAATGCTTGGCATGATCTTCTTTGTTCTTTGAATATATCAAGATATCATCGATGAACACAATCACGAATTTATCCAAGTATGGCATGAAGATCTTGTTCATCAAATTCATGAAAATAGCAGGTGCATTGGTCAGCCCAAAAGGAACAACCAAATATTCATGATGTCCGTACCTTGAAACAAAAGCTGTTTTGGGTACATCTTCTGGTTTGATCTTGATCTGATGGTACCCTGACCTGAGATCAATCTTGGAGAACACTCCAGCTCCGTAAACTTGATCAAATAGATCTTGTATTCTTGGTAATGGATACTTGTTCTTGATAGTGACATTATTCAGGTTTCTAAAATCATCACACATTCTTCTGCCTCCATCTCTCTTGTCCACAAAAATCACGGGTGATCCCCATGGTGAAACACTCTCTCTGATGAATCCCTTACTTTCCAGCTCATCTAACTGTTCCTTAAGTTCTTTTAACTCCTTAGGACCCATCTTGTATGGTGCCTGAGCAATGGGTGATGTACCTGGTATCAAGTCAATGGTAAACTCTATCTCCCTATCTGGTGGCATTCCCGGCAATTCTGCTGGAAAAACATCTGGAAACTCATTGACTACTGGTATATCTTCTAATTTAGCTTCATTGAGTGAGTTGAGTTGGAGTTCTGCCTCTACATGAGTATGTTTATCTGCTTGATAAGTAACTCTTCCTCCTCCAGGTCTTCTAAGAGAGACTGTCTTCTCCTCACAATCAATCAAAGCTCCGTTCTCCGTCATCCAGTCCATTCCAAGAACAGCATCAATGTTCTTCAAAGGAATAACGAATAGATCCGCATAGTACGTGCAACCACAGATCATGATGACTTGATCTGGTCTAGCACACGTAACTAAGAGCGTACCTCCCGCCGTCATAACGGTAAGAGGACATTCTAAACGTGAACACCTTACCCCATACTTATCCACAAAATAACTAGAGATGAATGATGTGGTGGCACCGGTATCAAATAAAACTTTGCCATATTGGGTAAGAAGACTGAGCGTACCTAGTACGGCGGTATCTGAGTTGTCAGCCTCCTCCAGAGATGTGCAGTTCAGTTTCCCGAAGGTTCTAGCTCTTTTGCCATTATTGTTCTTCCCGCTGCTACCACTTCCAGCAGAAAATCCGCTGGCCCCTCCAGGCTTTGCTCCACCCTTGTTGAACCCCCCTCCGTTTGTCTTGTTAGGACACTCTGTCTTATAATGTCCTTCTTTTCCACAACCAAAGCAAACCACCCTGGGCTTCTTGCACTCATTCTTGATGTGACCCGGAAGTCCACAACCATGACAAATTATCTGATTTCTGGGGTTGAATGGTCCACGATTGAGCGGGACTCCTCCCGTCCTTATCCTGGGTTTGAAGCTCAAGTTTGTAGTAGGCTTACTGGGTTGGAACTTCTTGGGCTCAAACTTGGCCTTCTTCTGTCGGTTCAACTGAACCAACTTGTAGTCATTCTCCCAAGTGACAGCAGAGTTCATCAGCTCTTGAAAGTTCGCTGGTTTGGAAGTCCTTAATTGCATGGCTGCATAAGGATCCATCCCTCTCAGAAATCTCTTGATTCTCTTTTTATCTGTATCCACTTCATCCGCAGCATAGCGAGACAGTCTGCTGAATTCATTGACGTACCATATCAATCTGGTGCGTCCCTGCTGCAGATCCTCAAATTGCCTCCGCATAATTTCCATGACGCTATCAGGGACATGATATTCCCTGAACTTCTCCTTAAACTCATTCCAGGTAAATTCCCTCCCTGGTGGCTTCATAATGATTTGATTATCCCACCAAGCTGCTGCGGGACCATTTAGAAGATGTGTAGCGAAACGCACCTTCTCTTCATCACTGGCCTTAATAGCCTTCAGATTCCTCTCTGTGTCGACCAACCAGTCTTCAGCTTCCATGGGGTCCTTGGCCGTAGCGAACGGTGCTGGTTTGGTTTTAAGGAAATCCGACAGTGTGAGGTTTCTAGGTTCCGCTGCTTGCCCAGGTCCAACCTGGTTAAGCATTTCCTGCATGAACTTGTTTTGGTTTTCCTGTACAAATCGCATGTACTCCATGAAGTTTTGCTCCGCAAGTGGCCTGAGTGGTGGTGGTGGTGGTAACTCGGCTCTTGCGGCATCTTCATCAGCTTTAGCCTTGTTCTCTCTCTCCTGACGCTGAGCGTCAGCCACACTGGGCTCGCCACTTTCCATAACCCTTTAGTCCTGCAATATGAAGCGAAAAAACTCATAATTACATCATGCTTATGCTTTCTGAGCCTCACTTCACATGCAACACTAATCACACAAGAGAAGCAAAATCCAAATCCAGATACAAACAACATACTACACATATATTACACGTACTTATAAGTTGATACAAACCTTCACCGCAGTGAATACTTAGAGTACAACCGTAAGAAACACCACTGGGTCACTTAAACATTCCGACCCTTATTTAATTACACGGCCCGAAACTTCAAACTACTACGTAATTCGAGCCCTAACATCCTCTCCTTGAACGTCATTGTACTACTCGGAGTACATACCAGGAGTCCACCCGGTGTAACGTGGAGTCCTGCGCACCGCCTCCGGATAGTACGACCTCCCGGTTGGCACGTAATCCGTGTCAGATGTATCCATAGACTGATTATCGCTCAAAGAGAGCCAGTCATTATCCAAATAGTTGTCAAGATAGGACACAATCTCGTTGGTACTAGTGTCCTGGGAAGCTTCACCTTCTGCGAAACAGGTGGTACTCGTGCAGTGGCTGTGATCAAACGGTTCCTCCTGCATCGGCTGGACTTCATCCGACTCCTCCTCGTCAGATGAGATATTTATGGCGACTATCTCCGCCTCCTCGGCTTCCACTATCTCCACACTATCCTTCTCCTCCTCCTCTGACATGTTGTCACAAGGAATCGGATGCTGGCTGGTACCAGGATACCAGTCATACCGCCAGCCATCAGAATTCTCCATAAAAGAATCTGAGTCTGGGACCCCACCAAAAGTGTTTGGGTTAATATCCCTGGGTGCATCCGATATATCGAACGGATCATATGGCTCTGGCTCACTAGGTGGTATAACAGGGTAGTGTATGTGTTCTGGTGTGGTAGAATACCTGGACGGTCTGTCATACTGGGATTTCCTAGCTGCCTCAGGTCCTGGGGTATAATAAGGTTCACTGCTCTCCTGAGCCTTCTGTTTCCCCTTCTGCTCATGACTAGACGGCTTGGCTAAATCCTTCAACATCTCATCCTTGTCATCAACGATGACCTTATGTGTTTTATAGAAGGATCCCACCAATTTCCTATATCGATCTAAAAGACTTGTGGCTAGCTTAGGCTTGGTTTTAATTAGCACAGAATGATCAAGCGCCAACTCTGTGCTTAAGTGGTCGTGTGGGATAGCTGTGAGACTAGTGCCTGATAACTGGTTAGCCTTAAACTCTCGGATGGTAGCTAAGGCTTCCACTAAGGCTTGCTGGTAGGCCGCCATCTGATTCCTAGCTTCACCACTAGGTGTGGTCACATGTGGAGTTAACTCTCTAGGTATTAAAATTAATACCCTATACTTTACGACTACTTCCCCATCTTTAAACGTATACGTGTTAACTTTAATGTTGGTGTCGCATCCGAACGCTCGAAGCAAGGCCCGAAGTTGCTCGGTCAACTCCCCATTGTATTGATCCAGCCTCTCATGCTTTACCCACTCCGTTCTTCCGGAACTTCCGCCGTTCATGATCACTGATCACAAATAACATAAATATTATGATTAGATCCTAATAAAGATTCAATATACTGAGAATATGACCAGAGTATTCCCAAGTGAATACCTATCATACTACCAGTGAATTCTTTATTGGTACGTTCTAAAACCCGACAGGGTATATCCCTTTACTAGGTTTCCAACCTAAGGTCAAAGCAATTGCTTTGATACCAGCTGTGGTGATCCAGCATACCACTGCATGTTGTAGTACGCCAGTCGTTGATATAACACTCACAGAACACCGTTCCGCAAATATTACATCCCTCAGGGTGGTACAGCAGAAACATTGCGGGTCTGATTAACATACACCAAATATATTACAAACATAGAGTACTGACAACCGAATGAGCTCACATGGAGGTCATCCATTATTGAAGTCGAAATGAACACCGAAAAGTAAACAGTTGCTAGCACGGGAACTCAACAGTCAATAAAAGAGTTTATGACTGCTCGATTCAACCATGACTAAGTAGTTATCCAGACTAGGCTAAACCTAGTCAGACTCCTCCCCGTTGGGGTCTGCTCCGTACTGGATGAGATAGTCAACTCCTTCTACTCCACCGGAGAGGTCCGGTTCTTCGTAGAAGATATCCTCCTGGCCTCCGAGTATGTTGAACGAGGCTTCTTCTAGGTTCTCATAACCTAAGCAGGGGTCAAACGGGATTGAATGAGTAACGAGCGTTACTCAGCAAGTTCCTGTAAGTATAGAAGTAATGTATGCACTAACTACGGTCCTCGACTCTAAGGAGTCTAGACAGATGCAAGTTTTGTCAAATCTTTCTCCAAATGATTGCTTTTAATATGGAAAACTATGCCCGCCATTCTTCACAGGATTAGAACTTTCATGGAGTTGCCTTTCCTGCGGCGTTCGCAGCTCCTTCCCGGAACAAGGGGTAACATGCCACATCCTTTTACACTCTGCAGAGGTGCGTTACTTTACCCATGGACGACCAAGACCATGTTGCACAACCAGGCGCGCGATCCTGTCCACTCCCACTTAGGTGTGGGGCCCGGTTGTTGGTCCAAGCCAAACCGTGCTTCTCCGCACAACGCATGCCCACCCATTTCTGCCAGTAGGTTGAACGCCTGATTCCACCCCTCACGATGGAGATCTACGCGCCCCTGGCAGACACTCATAGACCCCAGAGTCCGTGGGACGTAAGGGCTCCCACCCATGTGCATGTAGTCTCGCAAGACCTACAGCGTACGTCTCTGGCGCATCCGTTGACATGCGAACGAGAAAAGTATCACGGTTGACTTACTCCCCCCATAGAAGATCCATGGTCAACGCGAATTTACGGCGCAAGAATCCTGACGGCATTTGTTGTTAATTCCTAGGTAATACTTTCCCATGCAGATGGAACCTTCCTTTGACCTATTCATCTTACCATGGTTCCATCCGCCCACCAAACAGAACACTACCACTCGGGTAGTCATTCAATTAGTCATATTATTATAAAAATAGGATCATGCATTCTTTTTGGAGTAGGTGGTAATACGATAGGGTTTTGAAAATAGTTGTTAAGACATAATTCAATGGACATGAGCAAGTGATGAACTTGCCTGGATATGGATAAGTAATGAAGTCTGAAGCTTGAGGTGGATCCTGACTTCCTTGTTCTACAAAATTCCATCATTGTCCGGTAAAGACAATGTTTAAAGAAGCAAATGATGCTATTATGCATATTAATGAGATGTATGCAATTTTGAAAAGACCATAGTAATTCTTTAGTTCAAATTGTTTTGCTTAATCACCCAGTTCTTTATAAGTAGTGCTTCTAGTTAAATTTACTAAATTCTTATTACTTTACCTTTTCAGCTGACTGGTTTCTTGTTGTTTTACTCATAAACATGGTGATAACTTATTTCTTTACATTTACTAGTTAATGAAGTTCAAATGATATGCCCATTAGTTTGTTTATTTGATTCTAAAAATTGTTAGAATATTTTATTATTTCCAAATGATCAACTAGTAAGGTTCTATTTGTTTTGGTGTTTAAATTACATTTGTACTGATTTATTTAGTACTCTAAATTAGAAATTTAGATATGTGTATCTTTTATTTTATTTCATTTTCTATATATTTTTTTTTATTAAAATTCAGTCAAATTACCTGTCTGCCCGTAGGGCTGACAGGTGGACCCCGGGGTTAGGGTTAAGCCCAACCCCCTGGTCTGGTCAGGCTGGACCAGACCAGCCGCACCGCACCCGCCCCGCCCCGCACCTTATCCTCTCCCCTCTCCTTGCGAGGCGACGCAGATGGCGACGCCGAGGCGACGCGCCATCGCCTCCGGCGATTTCCCCTGGCCTTCCCCGTGCACCACCGCCGCAGTGACCTAGCGCTTTCCTAACCCCTCCTTGCTCGCTCCCTCTTCTTCCTCCTCGATCCGCTCCTCTTCCCGTGGTGCTCCCGTGGAGATCTCCAATCCCTAACCCTAGGGTTTGGTCTTGGGTGCTTCTCCACCGCTCTGGTGGCCGTGCGCCATGGCTTGGTTGCTGGAGATGCTGCGTTGCTGCTGCTGTGGCTACGTCTCCGGGGACGCCGCCGCCGGGATGGTCTACGGGCAACCGCGGCTTCGCCGCCGTGCTTTCCTCTCCTACCGGATATGGGCACCACTATGGTGTCCATCAGTAAGTGATTTCCCCTCTCTCTGCCCTCTACTCTACCTCTCCCTCTCACTGTTGCCATCTTCTCATGCTCCGGAATCAGCCATCGAGCTGATTCGTGCTTGTGCGTGCCTGTGATGCCTCCTGTGCCCTAGTGTGGGATTAGTAGCATTAGATTGTATCCAAATGCCTACTGGATGCGTGCTGGATGAATTCCTAGCTAAGCTCTGTGTTGGATGGGAATTTTTATTATGCCCTAGTTTTTATTTCTCTGCTGGCTTGTGCTGTGAGATGGATATGGTGATGAATCTGTTGCTGGAAAATTATTTGGGTTAATCCCATGCTGTTCTGGGTACTGATCCCCTTAGGGTTTGCTCCCAGTGATAATTTCTTGTTTCTGTGTATGGGATAATACTAGGTATACAATTTCCTAATGATTTGTGGATGTGCAAAATAATTGGGAGGTGTTACTCTGAACTTCTCTTCAGAGGATATGCCCTCAATAATTGTATCCATCATATTACTTTCCATTTCATAAATCCCTTTGGTTCTGGGCTGTCAGATCCTTTGATCTGATGCCCAGCAACCAGGTGTGTGTGTGTGTGACACCTCCAGTGCTTCTGGTTGTGCTCTTGTCACACATTTCTATTGCCAACTATCTCTCTATCTTATTTCCTAATATCCCCTGATAAGAACAGATACTATCCATGCTTTCTTTTCCTTCTTTGATCCTCATGAGTAAGAACAGATACTATTATGTGATTCTTTTGCTTCTTTGATCCTCATGAATTAAGAACAGATATTATTACTTGTTTCTTTTGCCCCCCAAGCCCATGATGCATAGCCTGAGGCCTTTATTAATCTAAGAACAGATTCTTTGCTTGAAAAATAATACCCAGTGATGAGATTAGCATAGCACTTCTATGCCAACCTGAGGGTTTTAGCACCCCACTAATCCTATGTGCAACTTAGCCAAAGATTTTGGCTTAGATGGTACTTAGGGATTCACCTTGGCTATAGATCAAGTGGTTGGTGGATTTTGGTGCTTGTGGATTGCTTGTTTTCCTCCTTGTGCTCCCTGGTACCTTGGCCTTGTTTGATTGCTTGCAAACTTGCAAACACTTGCTCCAGTGACTGATGGCTTGCTTGTGTGGATGTTATCCTTTCCTGGTATTTGATGCTTAAGCAGGTACTATGAGGTGTGACCTCATCCCCTACGGTTGCTGGAGTTTTTATACTCCAGGTTGTGTTTTGACAGCACCAAAGTGATGGTATGAGTGTGCTGTGTGCTTGTGAGTGACTAAGCTGTGTGCTGCTACAGCAGTGTGTTATGTGCTGCCACCTATGGTGTGGATATTTTCCCTGACCTGGTTGGTCTCATCCCCTTGCCGCACTGGTTACTCACTGTCCTTATCCCTTGCCTGGTGATTTAAATTTGATGTTGCCAAGTGTAATTCCAGGAGTATGCCTGTGATGTTGGTCTGAGGCAAATAATTCAGAACAGATACTACTTGTTGGATTTAAAACCCTATGATGATTAATCAGTGCACCTCACTGAATCCTGAGGGTACTAACCCCCCCCCACTAACACTTTATATTTTTGTTATTTGTTTTTGTTTTGCAGGTTTGAAGAATTGGACATACTGGTGTAGCTAGATTTAGCTTTAGGTTTAAATTCCTGTAATGATATTGTAATTTACTATTTTCTTTTGGTTCACTTGTAAAGACTTTGTAATATCTATATTCTTATTAATAAAGCATATGGGTTTTCTTTTTATTATGCTTGTAAATATGTGGAAATAACTCCTGTTTGATTTATTCATTGTAATCAAATGAGTTAAGATTAGGATATAAACTTATCCTTTATATTTGATTTATATTTGATTTAAATTCAAACTCAATTTCAAATTGAGCTCAATTCAAATTATTCAAATCATTTAAATATTTAAACCCTAATGTTTCAAATTCAATTATTACCCAGAGGTTATACCAAAATCCCATCTGCTAATAGTAACATCTGTTACCAAAGCACCATTTACTGGGTAGAACCTCAGTCACTCCGGGGTTTTAACTTTGCGAAAAATTTATTCAGGTTTTTCAAATAGATGCATGCAAATGCACAAATTACAATCTACCCCCCGTGAGTTCCTAAACGCTGGGACATTACAGTTTAGGAGGCATATTGGTCTATAATTTTGTATCCTTTCTGCCTCCAAAAGCTTAGGTAACAAAACGATTTCTCCAAAATTAAGGCGATACAGCTCTAGATGACCAATATGTAAGCACCCAAAAAACTCTATTAGATCATCTTTAATGATCTCCAAGAAATGTTGGTAAAACTCCACTGGACATCCATCTGGACCAGGGGCATTATTATGCTCCATTTGAAACACTGCTTTCTTTATCTCTTCTTCAGTGAAGGGAGCAATGAGAAATGCATTTTCCTCTTGGGATACTTGGGTAATATCATTTGTGCGGGACTCGTCCATAGTAATATTACTTACTTCAGGAGCCCCGAACAGACCTTTATAGTACTTCGTAATGTAGGCCTTAAGCTGTTCCTACCCCTCGATTAGGCCCTCATCCTGAAGAAGGGAATGAATTCGTCTTTTAAGATGTCTCCCATTGGCGACGTTATGGAAATTATGTGTATTCGAATCTCCTTCCAGTATGAATTGAGCCTTAGACCGTTGGTACCATTTGAGTTCCTCTTCTCGCAACATTTGCGCCACTTTGGCATTTGATTGACTTTTAAGTTCAATCTCTTGCGTAGTTAGCAACCTAGTCTCAACGATTTAACCCAACTCGTCAATAATGGAACACATGCGTCCTTTCTCTTTTTTCAGCATCCCACTAGTGCGTCTCGCCCACCCCCGAAGATATTTATGCATATTGCACATTTTATTACTCCATCTTCGGACTGGGTTGTCACCTACCACTGGTTCAACCCAAACTGACTTTAACAGCTCGTCAAAACCATCACGCTGCAACCAGCCAAGTTCAAATTTGAACTATGGTTGTGTATGTGATTTCGTCGTGCCAGTTGATAACAGGAGTGGGGCATGGTCCGAAAAAGCCTCAATACGCTCCAAAGAACGTACTGTTACCAATAGGAATTTCTCCTCCCAATTCGTACTCATGAGTACGCGGTCTAGTTTTTCATATGTAGGCTCTGTAAGACTATTCGCCCAAGTGAACTGTCGTCCGGTCATGTTGTAACATCCCAAGTATGAAAAAACCACCCCTAGCATGTTTGTTTCTTGTTTAATTAAAGTTTTGCATCATGTCATCATACTCATTGAATTGTTTGCATTTGTTTTGCATCTGTTTTCCTTTTGCTTGCATCTGTTTTTCTTTGTTTTCTATTTCAAATTCAAACAATATTCAAATGCGTTGTTTCATAATTGTTATGTTACAACCTTTTAAATAAAAAGTTCAAATAAAAGCAACCATTTGTTTCCATGTAATCCATAAGGTTCAACTATTAAAAAGGGTGGCTTTTAATTAATCACTTAATTCAAATGATTATTCAAATTCAAATACATTTTTCCAAACAGCAACCTTTTGGAATTAATGATAATTACACAACAATTATAATCATTTGCTTCCAATTAAAACTATATGTCCACCCCATTTAAATTTGGTTTGCAATAAACACTTAATCTCAAAATCATTTAAATTGGAATCAAATTTCAAACAGCACCCAATTTCAAATTATGAAAATTACACAACAATCCTAATCAATTGTTTCTAATTAAACAATAGGGTTCCAAATAATTAAATTCTTGTTTTCAATAATTCAATCAATACTCAAATTAATTAAAATTTAAACCAATTTGCAAACAGCAAGTTATTTTTGAAATCTTTGTAAAACAGAGCTTGGCATTTGATTGTTGTTGACCTAACATTTTTTTCCAAATTTTTCCTAACTCTAAAACCCTCATTTTTCTTCCTATTCCATTTTCTGCAAAAAAAAACTAGAGGAGAAAAAAATCAAAAAATAAAAAAAGAAAACGCTCGCAGGCCAGGGGAGCAGCCCGGCCCACTTCTTTCTTCCTTCCCCCTGGCCCGATACCGGTTCGCCCCGCGCCCCCTCTTTCTTCCTCGCGTACGGCCGCACATCGGGCGGTGCCACGGCGGCACGGTAACGCTCCGACGGCCATCCTCGCTCCCTAGCGCCTATAAGAGCCACCCTAGGCCCCGGGAGCTAGCCCTAACCTACCTACTCCCTCCTCCCTCGAGCTCCGCCGCCGATCCCCTCTCTCTGCCACCCTCCACCTCCCTCTGCAACCTCACCGGCGAGCTCCTCCTCTGAACCTCCGATAACCACCGCCACCTCGCATCGCCACCATCCAACTTAGCCACTGGAATCAAATCGCCACTGCTCCCTCTCCATCCCGGACACTTTCGTTGAGCTCGAGGTGGCCTGGATCGACGCCGCGGTCCTCGTCGTCGCCGGCAGCCGCACTGCCCCGAGCCTCTGCCCACCTGCAACGGAGGTGAGCTCCACCGTGCTCTCTCTCCCCTCTGTTCCCTCTGAATCGCAACACGGGCACGCACGCATCCAACACCAACGCACACCGCAGCAAGGCAGCACACGGCAGCACCGCGAGCAGCTCGCCGCCGGCCAGCCCATCGCTCTCTGTCCAAGTTTCAGAAACGCTTTCGTCAGTTAAAATTCAGATGCGCGTAACTGAATGATATCCTTGCTGCATCGCGTATACTGACAGAAACATTCGAGCAGCGCACTGGTTGCAGTGCTAGCGCGCGCCGCAGGGCCTGGGTTCGAGTCCTGGCGCCGCGGATTAAAACCAATCTTTTTCGCACACGGCTGACAGGCAGGCCCCACCTGTCTGTGGCACTGCTGCCACGCGTGCATCCACGCTGGCCCAGGGCCCCCTGTCAGTGGCTTGGTCTGGCCACTGCGGGGTAGCAAATGTTTTCTGCCCATTTTTTTCTTTTTCAGTTTAGGTCCTTCTAATTACAGATTGGTCCTCAAATTGGAAATGCAAATAACTTTCATTTTATAAATCCAAATAATAAAAGTAAAATATGTACACTGCCCCAAATTTAATTATCTATCTATTCAAACCATTTGTTTTCTGTTTTGACTAATTCAAATGCATCCAAATTTCAAATTCAAACAATTCATTTGAAATTTGATAAATTGCATAACTAATTCATCCTTAATCCAAATAATGCAAATAAAATATGTTTTCCATGCCATTTTGAACCATCTTTTCAAATATAAATTTTGTTTCATGTTTTGAATAATTAAAATTGCTTAAATAATTTAAACCTTGTTTAAAGCATTTGAAATTGCTAAATTCATAACTTGCTCAAATTAAATTATTTTTGAACATGTGAAATATGTTTTCAAACCAGAAAAACATAACCTTTCCAAATAAGAAATTTATTTAATGTTTTGAACAAATAAAAATTCAATTAATCATCATACTTGTTTAAATTTATTTAAAACTTGTTTGAACTTGTTTAATTCATAATTAAATCATTGTAATTCCTTTTGCAATAATTGAAACATGTAATCCACCCAAAATTTTATGATATTTTCAAATATGAATTTTGTGATTTGTTTTGAACAATTTAAATTGCTGAAAACAACAAATGCTTGTGTAACACCTTTAAGGAACCAAAAATTCCCTAACTTAATAAACACATTTCTAAACTTGATAAACCTTATTTTAAATTGTTTCTATTGTTGTTATTTTTCTGTTTTCCTCATCCATGCATCATACTAAACCACTTTCACCTGTTGGTTAGTTGAAAAACAAATATTCCAACCTTATTTGATGGGCTTTTCATATGCAACCCCAAATTGCATGTGGGTCCATTTAATCATGTTGTTACCATGTCAACTAGTTTATTTTGATGCATCAATTAAATTGTCATGCATCATCCCATGATTGTGCATTATGCCATGTTATTGATTGTTTATCTTTCTGCATTGTTTGTTTGCTTCTTCTCGGATAGACGACGACGTTGAGACAGACGATACTTACGACACCCCTTCTGAGGATCTAGCTCAGTACCAGGCTGCTGAGTTTGCAGGCAAGTTATCACTCACATGAACCACTGTGTTCCTTTCAACATTGGATACCGATACTTTCCGTTGTCTATTTCTGCTAGCCATATGTATCGTTGTTTCTGTTACGAACCTATCACATGATACCCTGAATCCTGATATTGCTTCACCTCCACTCCTATAACCCCGTTGCTTGGGCCCGTGTCTTACTAGCATGCTTAGGGTTGTTTTGCTCGAGTCTGTTATCAGTTACTTTCTGTTACTATATTTCATTATGTTCTGGGGCTCGATGTTTAAACAATCAACCTGTTAATTTTTGGTAATAATAATTTGCTGATAAGGCACCGGCAGGAGGCCCGGCGTGGTTTTGAGGCCTGCTAGTGTCGACCCTAATTAGGAAAGGGTCTTGTCTACTGATCCATGATGAGCGCACTATCCGCATGTGGGAAGCGTGTATGGGCGCCCCCCTCAATTTGATTCGATTCGCATCTCGTCCAAATCGCCTCTTTTAGTTCGGGTTTTCCATTTGCCGCACGCATATGCAGGTACGAACCCGAGGCCAGGGTGGAACTTTTGTAGTCGGCATTTAGGGAGACACGTTCTTAGAGTGCTATGAGGGTCCCCTTTTCTTCGTGGGGCTTGATTAGCCGTGCGCTCACTACACGGGGTTCTTTGGGCTTGATGCGAAGAAGAGTTGAGTTGTGTAGAGTTCCTCGCTTGGTGGGTTTGATTCCCGTCTGGCGGGATATTCTTACGTGTACGGCCAAATTGGTGCACCCCTGCAGGGATAAATCTTCTCGAGAAGCCGTGTTTTCCGCGGTTATGGATGACTTGGTGAAAGTAGTGGCTAACAAGTACTCAGAACAACTTACACCTAACTAATGATAACTTGACTAGTAATAGTCTTATTGACACAATAACTTGAACCATCATTAATCCAACTGTGTGAGTTATCCTCGGATTGCTTCTTTGGATAAGGGGCGAGATCCAGGATGGGTTTGTTTGAGGTTAGTTGGTAGGTTGGTTACGATACGCTATCTTATCTTCTTTCTGTTAGCCGGAAGTTGTAGTTTGTATCTGTAGTTGGTTAGTGTAGCCTGCTGCCGCATCTTTTGTATTCCCCCTTTCTTCCGTTGAACCCAAAGCATCTGTTCTTGATGTTGTTGGGTACACTTTGGTGAACTGTGAGTCTTGCTTGCCAGTACGTTTATGTACTGACCCCTTTGGGGCTGTGGTTTCCGCAGACTACGCTTACGAGGATCCCCGTGATGGCTACTACGTGGAGTTTGACGAGGCTGCTGACGAGTAGGTAGCGGACCCGGGCAGGATCCGAGACTACGTGGATGGGCCCCGTTTTCCTTTCATTCCCGGCTTCTTAAGCCTATTTGGATATGTCTGTACTCAGACCCTTTGAATGCTTCCGCTGAGATGTAATGATGTTATGTTGGGACATGTGTCCTCTGGATGATTGTATTTGCTATCTCTGCTCTAGTGAGAGCTATTTGCAACTTATTTCAATCTTTTGTGTCTTAGAGATATGTTGTGATATCAGTTGTTCTAATGCCGTTGACGTACCATGTGTGTATGTTATGAAGTACGTCAACGGAAGTGTCCTGATTTCTATGGGATGGTTTGCGCAGACGATGGATAGTATAGAATGGTTGTCACACGTTTACGTGTTGGCCTGCTCATATTGAGATGCGGGTGCCGGTATGCCCCGTAAGCCATTTGTTCTACTATTTAGCGGACTGTGAGTATCCTCTAGAAGTCCGGGTGCGACAAAAGGTATCAGAGCCTGTCTGCCTGTAGGATCCCTTTTACTGGTCGCAGTTGAGTCTAGAAACTATTTTGTAGCTATATAGGAAAAATGAAACATGAGAGTAGGAATTCTGCCATTTTACTTCTTTCCCCACCCACCCACCCTTTTCTGGTAAGGAAGTGCAACGTTGTTTTCCCTTCTCACCTAAACTTTCAAGTTAGGTTTTCACGAATCCTGGTTTCTCTAGGATAGTTATATCTACTAGACCCTAAGAATGGAGGCGTGTAAGCCCCGGAAGCAAATCCTCTATTCCTTAAGCAGTAGATATTGATCCTTTAGAAGCCCGGATGGGTTTTTCCGTAGTACCTCAGGAGTTTTGGTCTCGTGTTTCCCGATGTTGCTTCGATATCCTGTTCATCTCAACATCCTTTTCGTCCGTTGAAACCTTGTTGTTGCTTTCCACTTCAGTTCTCTACCAGCGTCTAATCAAAACTTCCCCGATCATCTGCAGATGGATCTCAGGTTCTACCCGCAGGTGGTTCGGATGACTCGTTGTGAGAGCATCGCCGGTTATCCGGAGATGCTGAGAGACATGGTCACTTATCTGGGGTTCCGTTGGGCACCAGAGTACCAGGTCTATGAGCAGCAGCGAGAGTTTGACCAGACCTACTGTGACGCCCCGAGATCGGGCACTATGCAGATTTCAGCATTCCCGCCAAAATCCACATAATAACCGATTCCAGGTTGCCATTTTTGATAACATTACAATAGTTCACGAATAATCCACAATTACAACAGCATCAGAAAGATACAAGATGACTCAACGAGCCAGGGATACAACTGATACAATACAAAGATCCAAATAACAGCGGAAGAAAACAACAAATCGTCCGTCTACGGACAAGATACAAATTGGACTAAGAGTCCTGAAGATAACCGAAGGCGTCCAATCCCTGCCCAGGCCAAGCCGGAGGGATTCCCAAGCTAACGTCGTCAGACTTCAAACCTGTTGACTGCAAGTTGGAATTTGCAGCCACGAAAGAGATTCGTGGGTCAGTACGGTTAAGTACTGGCAAGGGGGATAGAACCCATACTCACAAGTTACCGGCGTAGCCAGTCATCACAAGATACAAATACTTTAGGATCAACGGAGAGGAAGGGGTTACTGCAAATAAGCAACAGCAGGATGCACTAACCAACTACAGAGATTCTATTACTTCCAACTATCAGAAAGGAGATAAGATCGAGTGATAGTAACCAACTGAAAGATAACTTCAAACAAACCCATCCTGGATCTCGCCCCTTATCCGAAGAAGCAATCCGAGGATAACTCACACCGTGGTATTAAAGATGAGTCAAGTTATTGTGTGAATAACCTATTACTAGTCAAGTTATTAATCATTGGGTGAAACATGATTGATCATTATGTTGAAGTTGTCCTGAGTACTTGTTAGCCAGTACTTTCACCAAGTAATCCATAACCGCGGAAAACACGGCTTCTCGAGAAGATTTACCCTGCAGGGGTGCACCATAGTAACCGTACACGCAAGAATAACCCGCCAGATGGGATGCCTCCCACCAAGCGGGGTAATCTACACAACCAACCCTTCTTCGCATCAAGCCCAAAGCACCGCGTGCTGTGCGTGCGCGGCTAATCGAGCCCCACGAAGAAAAGGGGACCCTCATAGCACTGGAAGACCACGCCGCCCTAAATGCCGACTACAAAAGTTCCACCCTGGCGCCAAGGGTTCGTACCTGCATATGATGCAGCAAATGGAACACCCGAACTAGTACGGCGATTTGGACGAGATGCGAATCGAGTCAGATGAGGGGGGCGCCCATACTCGCTTCCCACATGCGGGTAGTGCGCTCATCATGGATCAGTAGACAAGACCCTTTTCCTATTAGGGTCGACACTAGCGGGCCTCAAAACCTCAAAGGGCCTCCCGCCGGTGCCTTATCATCAAATTATTATTAACAGCAGCATTAACAGTATTGATTGATTAACATTTCGAGCCCCCGGAACGGTAACAACAATAATAGTACGATAGTAAAAGAAGTAACCGACAACAAGCTTGAGCAAAAGCAACTCTAATCATGCTAGATAAGAACATGCACAAACAAAGGCTGTAGGTATGGAGGTGAGGCAATATCAAGGTTAAGGGATTCATGTGATAGGTTCGTAACAGAAACAACTACCACTAAGGCTAGCAGAAAAGAATCAACGGAAAGAATTGGTAACAAGTGATGAAAGGCAGCCATGTGGCATGCAAGTGAGTATACTTGCCTGAGATCCCGCAAGGTAGCAGAACTTGTCGTTGCTCACATCATCTCAACGTCCTATCCGAGAAGAAGCAACGAACCTCGAACAAACACCGGATGCAACAATTACTACTACGGCAAAAGATCCAGCATGTTCAAGATATGGATGCATTTTTTTATAGAACAAAACAACAGTTTTGAAATCACACTTTAATGGAAACAATTGATTGTTTTATTTTGACATATCATTTTGGAAATTGTAACATCACAAGGATGAAACAAAAGGTTTAAAATTTGGTTTGAATTTCAAATAGAAAACAAAGGAAAACAAATGAAAACAGTTGGAAAACAAAGCAAAACAGAGGAAAACAAATGGAAAACAAACAAAACAAATGCAATCAACATGATGCCATGATGCAAAACATAAAATAACAGAGAGCAAACATTCTAATGGCTATTTTTCATACTTGGGATGTTACAAAACGCCCCCCCTTGAAGGAATCGCGCCCCGAGATTCCTACTGAGAAAAGAAAGGTCCGGATACTTCTTGCGAAGATCCTCTTGAGCTGTGACACGTGAAACACATCGTGCACCTTGGATAGTTTTTCTGGAAGTTCAAGATGATAGGCATTCCTGGCAACTCTTCTGGAAAGACGTCAGGGAATTTGGAAACCACCGGAACATTTTCAAGTAGAGATAGAGGTTTTGTATCGAGGGTGTATATCTGAATGGCACTTGATTCATTTGGAGAATAGATTATCTGGAATGTGGTGATTCAGGAGTGCTTCCTCGAAACAACCCCAGGTGATAGGAATGCCAGCTCTCATAGCCTGGTAGTTTTCGAAACAACAACAACCTTTCTGGCCAGATAGACTTGATATTTGGGAAGTTTTGATTAGACGCCGGTAGAAGAATTGAAGTGGAAAACAACAACAAGATTTCAACGGACGAAAAGGATGTTGAGAAGAACAGGATAACGAAGCAACACCGGGAAAAACGAGAGCAAAACGCTCCTGAGGTACTACGGAAAACCCATCCGGGCTTCTAAAGGATCAATATCTACTGCTTAAGGAATTGAGGATCTGCTTCCGGGGCTTACACGCCTCCGTTCTCAATCATGAGTAGGCAACATGATAAATCATGTCACAACCACCTCCATTCCTATGGACTAGTAGATATAACTATCCTAGAGAAACCAGGATACGTGAAAACCTAACTTGAAAGTTTAGATGAGAAGGGAAAACAACGTTGCACTTCCTTACCAGAAAAGGGAGGGTGGGTGGGGAAAGAAGAAAAAGAACAGAATTCCTACTATCACGTTTCATTTTTCCTATATAGCTACAAAATAGTTTCTAGACTCAACTGCGACCAGTAAAAAGGGATCCTACAGGCAGACAGGCTCTGATACCATTTGTGACGCCCCGAGATCGGGCACTATGCAGATTTCAGCATTCCCGCCAAAATCCACATAATAACCGATTCCAGGTTGCCATTTATGATAACATTACAATAGTTCACGAATAATCCACAATTACAACAGCATCAGAAAGATACAAGATGACTCAACGAGCCAGGGATACAACTGATACAATACAAAGATCCAAATAACAGCGGAAGAAAACAACAAATCGTCCGTCTACGGACAAGATACAAATTGGACTAAGAGTCCTGAAGATAACCGAAGGCGTCCAATCCCTGCCCAGGCCAAGCCGGAGGGATTCCCAAGCTAACGTCGTCAGACTTCAAACCTGTTGACTGCAAGTTGGAATTTGCAGCCACGAAAGAGATTCGTGGGTCAGTACGGTTAAGTACTGGCAAGGGGGATAGAACCCATACTCACAAGTTACCGGCGTAGCCAGTCATCACAAGATACAAATACTTTAGGATCAACGGAGAGGAAGGGGTTACTGCAAATAAGCAACAGCAGGATGCACTAACCAACTACAGAGATTCTATTACTTCCAACTATCAGAAAGGAGATAAGATCGAGTGATAGTAACCAACTGAAAGATAACTTCAAACAAACCCATCCTGGATCTCGCCCCTTATCCGAAGAAGCAATCCGAGGATAACTCACACCGTGGTATTAAAGATGAGTCAAGTTATTGTGTGAATAACCTATTACTAGTCAAGTTATTAATCATTGGGTGAAACATGATTGATCATTATGTTGAAGTTGTCCTGAGTACTTGTTAGCCAGTACTTTCACCAAGTAATCCATAACCGCGGAAAACACGGCTTCTCGAGAAGATTTACCCTGCAGGGGTGCACCATAGTAACCGTACACGCAAGAATAACCCGCCAGATGGGATGCCTCCCACCAAGCGGGGTACTCTACACAACCAACCCTTCTTCGCATCAAGCCCAAAGCAACGCGTGCTGTGCGTGCGCGGCTAATCGAGCCCCACGAAGAAAAGGGGACCCTCATAGCACTGGAAGACCACGCCGCCCTAAATGCCGACTACAAAAGTTCCACCCTGGCGCCAAGGGTTCGTACCTGCATATGATGCAGCAAATGGAACACCCGAACTAGTACGGCGATTTGGACGAGATGCGAATCGAGTCAGTTGAGGGGGGCGCCCATACTCGCTTCCCACATGCGGGTAGTGCGCTCATCATGGATCAGTAGACAAGACCCTTTTCCTATTAGGGTCGACACTAGCGGGCCTCAAAACCTCAAAGGGCCTCCCGCCGGTGCCTTATCATCAAATTATTATTAACAGCAGCATTAACAGTATTGATTGATTAACATTTCGAGCCCCCGGAACGGTAACAACAATAATAGTACGATAGTAAAAGAAGTAACCGACAACAAGCTTGAGCAAAAGCAACTCTAATCATGCTAGATAAGAACAGACACAAACAAAGGCTGTAGGTATGGAGGTGAGGCAATATCAAGGTTAAGGGATTCATGTGATGGGTTCGTAACAGAAACAACTACCACTAAGGCTAGCAGAAAAGAATCAACGGAAAGAATCGGTAACAAGTGATGAAAGGCAGCCATGTGGCATGCAAGTGAGTATACTTGCCTGAGATCCCGCAAGGTAGCAGAACTTGTCGTTGCTCACATCATCTCAACGTCCTATCCGAGAAGAAGCAACGAACCTCGAACAAACACCGGATGCAACAATTACTACTACGGCAAAAGATCCAGCATGTTCAAGATATGGATGCATTTTTTTATAGAACAAAACAACAGTTTTGAAATCACACTTTAATGGAAACAATTGATTGTTTTATTTTGACATATCATTTTGGAAATTGTAACATCACAAGTATGAAACAAAAGGTTTAAAATTTGGTTTGAATTTCAAATAGAAAACAAAGGAAAACAAATGAAAACAGTTGGAAAACAAAGCAAAACAGAGGAAAACAAATGGAAAACAAACAAAACAAATGCAATCAACATGATGCCATGATGCAAAACATAAAATAACAGAGAGCAAACATTCTAATGGCTATTTTTCATACTTGGGATGTTACACCTACTACCAGGCTATCGTCTACATTCTGTCAGATGATGGCATGAGCGTCGTCCACCGCTACGAGGCAGTAGGTTCCACAGTGGATATGGCCGTGCAGCAGGCAGCTTATGTGAGTCTCACCGTCCTTCGTGCTGACTACTGGGGATTTGACGATTCCATCTATCGCCACATCCCCCGTGGTTACATCACTTCGGAGGGAGCTCACTTCACTCTCTACGACAACTTGGATGTCTACGAGCATGATAACTCCAGGCTGCACACCACCGCTCAGTTTGTGAGGCACAGTGACGCAGTTGCCACCACACTTTCTCAGGAGTTGGCCTCAGTCAGAGAGCAGCTCTACCTTGCTTTGACTCGTCTGGCGACGTACACCACAGACTTTGTTGGAGATGAGCGCTTTGCACGTTTCGATCAGCCAGTTGGTCGTCGTCTGCCAGATGCTGGAGGTTACGAGCCGATCAGAGGTCCACTCCTCAACCTCGGTGCTGGTTACACTGGGATTCCACGCTTTGGAGCACAGGGAGTCGACGCTATCTACTTCACCACACCTAGAGTCGCTCTCAGACCACGTCAGATCTATGTGGATCATCGTTCTACCTACTTTCGTGGGCGTGCTCCTCACCGTACCTCTCGTCGTACTACTCACCGCCGTCCTGCGTGATGAGCATGGGAGTACCGATGTATCCATTCTTAGCTATGTTTAGTTATCCTTTGGCATTCGAACCATTTATGGTGTGTTGGATATTCTGATGTATTTGAACATGTGATGATGTACCTGTTGGTTATCTATTCATGCGTCGGAATAATCTCGCTTTCGGTTACCAAGTCTATCCTTTTCTGTTGTTGTGCTAAAATGCATTTCTATTCAGGATGCCGCCAACAAGGAACAACCCGCCTGAGCCACCGCCAATCACGGAGCTGTTGACTCAGATGACTCAGGTCGTGATGCAGATGGCCCAGTTCCAGGCTAATCAGCACAACAACCAGAATGCTCCACGAGTCAGCATCAAGGAGTTTCTGAGTCTGGGCCCGAGAGCTTTCGTGGCAACATGCGAGCCTCTGGATGCTGATGACTGGATCCATGAGATGGCCAAGGCTCTGGATATTGCTCACGTTGCCGAGGAAGACAAGGTCAAGTATGCCTCCTACCTACTGAAGGGTCAGGCAGCTACTTGGTGGGAGAACTACCAGACCATGAGAGCTGGCTACCCAATCACCTGGGGTTGTTTCAAGGAAGCCTTCCTGAAGCACCACATTCCAGATGGTCTCATGGAAAGGATGCGTGAAGAGTTTTTCTCACTCAAGCAGGGCAAGCTGGACGTCATTGGCTATCAGAGTGAGTTCAATTGCCTCGCTCGTTACGCTGGTGATGAGATGTCCACTGAGGCTAAGAAGATGGCAAGGTTCCGCCGAGGTTTTAACCCGGAACTCAAGTACGCCCTGACCAACATCAAGGCCAAAGACTTCGAGGAGCTCGTTAACACCGCGCTCAATGAACAAAATGGGCGCAAGGCGTTCGAGGATTCTCGGAAGCACTCGCGTGAGGGTGGTTCCTCCTCCAACATGACCACCCCTCCGCAGAAGCGCCGCATCTGGGTGCCAAATGCTGCTGTCACTCGGGCTCCATATGCCCAAGCTTCTCCAGGCTTCGCTCCCCGCCCACCCAACCCAGCTCAGATGCAGGCTCAGAGGTTTTCAATGGGGCAGCCAAGGCCAGATACTCCTCGCGTCGTCACTTGCTTCAAGTGCAAGCAGACGGGGCACTACGCTGACAAGTGCACTTAGAGGCAGCTACCTCCACCACCACCTCGTCCCAACACAAACCAGGCAATGGTGCGTGCTCCCCCGGCTAAAGCCTTCAAATCCAACAACAGGCCTGTCGGGAGGACCGCGAGGGTGAACCATATCAAGGCCGACAAAGCTGAGGAAGCTGCTAACGTCGTTCTCGGTATATTGCCCGTAAACTTTATTCCAGCTAAAGTGTTGTTTGATACCGGAGCATCGCATTCTTTTGTGTCAAAGATTTTTGCCACAACAAGCAACTTAAGTGTGGTTCAACTAAGCAATCAAATCACTGTTCACTCTCCGGGATCTCAAATGTTGACTTCCAAGATAAGTAAGGATAATCAAATCCTAATTGGAGGCCACATTTTCCTTGCCTCTCTCATGCTGCTGGGAAATTCTGACATTGATGTCATTCTGGGCATGGATTGGTTGAAGGCCAATAAAGCTAAAATTGACTGTGCTCAGAAGTCAATAACTCTGTTCCACCCTTCTGGCCAGATAGTCTATTCTCCAAATGAATCAAGTTCTGTTCAGCTTTACACCCTCGATGCTAAACCTCTACCTCTACTTGAAAATGTTCCGGTGATTTGTGAATTCCCTGACGTCTTTCCAGAAGAGTTGCCAGGGATGCCTCCGGACAGAGCAGTTGAGTTTGTGATCGAGCTTGAACCAGGTACTGCTCCAATCTCTAAGCATCCATACAAGATAGCTCCTCCTGAACTGAAATTGTTGAAGGAGCAAATCGATATGTACATGGAAAAAGGTTACATTCAACCTAGTTCCTCGGCTTGGGGTTGCCCAACTCTGTTCGTTGCGAAGAAGGATCAAACAAAGAGACTCGTGGTTGACTATCGTCCTCTTAACGAGAAAACCATCAAAAAAAAGTATCCAATTCCTCGTATCGATGATCTTTTTGATCAACTTGCTGGAGCCTCAATATTCTCCAAGTTGGACTTGAGAATGGGTTACCATCAAATAAAGATCAGAAAGGAAGATATTCCAAAAACAGCTTTCACCACTCGGTACGGTCTATATGATACACCGTCATGTCCTTTGGTCTCACCAATGCACCGGCAACCTTCTCTAGACTCATGAATTCTGTCTTCCATGAATACCTCGACAAGTTCGTTGTGGTATATCTTGATGACATTCTGGTCTACTCCAAATCTGAGGAAGAGCATGGAGAACATCTTCGTCTCACTCTCATGAAACTTCGCGAGCATCGTCTATATGCCAAATTCTCCAAATGTGAGTTCTGGATTCCAGAAGTTGCTTACCTTGGTCATGTCATCTCTGCCAAGGGCATAGCCATTGATCCAGAAAAGGTTAAAGCAATTGTTGATTGGAAACCTCCTAAGACGGTGAAGCAAGTAAGAAGTTTTCTTGGCTTGGCTAGCTATTGCCGTCGTTTCATCCAAAACTTTTCCAAGATTGCCAAACCTCTCACTGGTCTCACAAAGAAGGACAAGAAGTTCGTTTGGTCTCCACAATGTGATGAAAGTTTCAATCTCCTGAAGACTAAACTCACTTCTACACCAGTTCTGGTTGGCCCAGATACTACCAAACCTTTCCAGATATTCTGCGATGCATCTCTCCAAGGTCTAGGTGTAGTTCTTATGCAAGAACGTCAAGTTGTGGCTTATGATTCACGTCAGTTGAATTCACATGAGCAAAACTATCACACACATGACCTTGAACTTGCAGCAGTTGTGTTTGCCCTTAAGAAATGGAGGCAATACTTATTGGGTAATCGCACTGAAGTCTTTTCCGATCATAAGAGTCTGAAATACATCTTTACTCAACCAGATCAAAACCTCAGGCAAGGGAGATGGATTGAAAAGATTAAAGACTTTGATCTCACCATTTCTTACACTCCAGGAAAGGCTAATGTTATGGCCGATGCTCTTAGTCGCAAGTCGTATTGCAATAATCTCATGATCATGGAAAGCCAACCTCCACTTCATGAAGAATTCCAGAAGCTGAACCTTGGTCTTGTTCCTCAAGGTTATCTTGCTAGCTTGACAGCCAGTCCAACTCTCGAGGACAAGATTCGTTGGAACAACTTTGTGATGCTGAAATCAAGAAGATGGTAGAACACATCAAAGAAGGCAAGGAGAAATTTAAGTCCTTCTCAATTGATGACAAAGGAACTGTGTTCTTCGAAGGACGCATTGCAGTTCCTCAAGTTCAAAGTCTCAAAGATGTCATTCTCAAGGAGGATCATGAAACTCCTCTCTCCATCCACCCTGGAAGTACAAAGATGTACCAGGATCTTAAGACACTGTATTGGTGGCCTGGCATGAAACGTGAAATTGCTCAATACGTTTCTGAATGCGACGTTTGTCAACGTGTTAAGGCAGTCCATCAGAAAACAGCCGGTCTTCTCCAACCTCTGAAAATTCCTGAGTGGAAGTGGGACATGATTGAAATGGACTTCGTCACTGGTTTTCCAAAGTCCAAGAAGGGCAACGATGCAATCTTCGTTGTCATTGATCGTCTCACTAAAGTAGCTCACTTCTTTGCTGTCAAAGAAACAATCTCAGCTAGCCAGTTAGCAGAGCTCTACACAGCAAAGATTGTTCCTCTTCATGCTGTTCCATTGGAAATAAGCTCAGACCGTGGAAGCATATTCACTTCTCATTTCTGGAAAAGCTTTCAAGAAGCATTGGGCACCAAACTTCTGTTCAGCACAGCTTATCACACTCAGTCTCAAGGGCAAGTCGAAAGAGTCAATCAGATTCTCGAGGATATGCTCAGAGCATGTGGTCTCTCCTTTGGCATGAAATGGGAGGATTGCCTTCCATATGCTGAATTCTCCTACAACAACAGCTTCCAGGCAAGCCTAGGCATGGCACCATTTGAAGCTCTCTATGGCCGCAGATGCAGGAGTCCAATCAATTGGTCTGGAGCTGGTGAACGTTCACTCTTAGGCCCTGACATTGTTAAGGAAGCCGAGGAGAAAGTTCGTATCATTCGTGACAATCTCAAGATTGCTCAGTCTCGTCAGAAAAGATACTATGACAGCAAGCACATGGATATGATCTATGCACCTGGTGACAAGGCATATCTCCGTGTAACTCCCCTCAGAGGCACTCATCGTTTTGGTGTGAAAGGAAAGCTAGCACCAAGATACATTGGTCCTTTCAACATTCTTTCAAGGCGTGCAGAAAATGCCTATCGTCTTGAACTTCCAGAAAAACTATCCAAGGTGCACGATGTGTTTCACGTGTCACAACTCAAGAGGTGTTTCAAAGATCCAGATCGTGCAGTTGATCATGATTTCATTGAACTGCAAGATGATCTATCTTATGAGGAGCACCCTCTTCGTATTCTCGATGAGACCGAACGTAAGACTCGCAACAAGAGCACAAAGTTCTTGAAAGTGCAATGGTCGCATCATTCCGATAAAGAGGCAACGTGGGAGACCGAAGAGGATCTTCGCAAGAAGTATCCGGACCTTTTCCTTTCTCAGTAGGAATCTCGGGGCGCATTCCTTCAAGGGGGGGTGTTTTGTAACATCCCAAGTATGAAAAACCACCCCTAGCATGTTTGTTTCTTGTTTAATTAAAGTTTTGCATCATGTCATCATACTCATTGAATTGTTTGCATTTGTTTTGCATCTGTTTTCCTTTTGCTTGCATCTGTTTTTCTTTGTTTTCTATTTCAAATTCAAACAATATTCAAATGCTTTGTTTCATACTTGTTATGTTACAACCTTTTAAATAAAAAGTTCAAATAAAAGCAACCATTTGTTTCCATGTAATCCATAAGGTTCAACTATTAAAAAGGGTGGCTTTTAATCAATCACTTAATTCAAATGATTATTCAAATTCAAATACATTTTTCCAAACAGCAACCTTTTGGAACTAATGATAATTACACAACAATTATAATAATTTGCTTCCAATTAAAACTATATGTCCACCCCATTTAAATTTGGTTTGCAATAAACACTTAATCTCAAAATCATTTAAATTGGAATCAAATTTCAAACAGCACCCAATTTCAAATTATGAAAATTACACAACAATCCTAATCAATTGTTTCTAATTAAACAATAGGGTTCCAAATAATTAAATTCTTGTTTTCAATAATTCAATCAATACTCAAATTAATTCAAATTTAAACCAATTTGCAAACAACAAGTTATTTTTGAAATCTTTATAAAACAGAGCTTGGCATTTGATTGTTGTTGACCTAACTAACTTAACCAAAATTTTTCCAAATTTTTCCTAACTCTAAAACCCTCATTTTTCTTCCTATTCCATTTTCTGCAAAAAAAAAAACAGAGGAGAAAAAAATAAAAAAAGAAAAAAAGAAAACGCTCGCAGGCCAGGGGAGCAGCCCAGCCCACTTCTTTCTTCCTTCCCCCTGGCCCTATACCGGTTCGCCCCGCGCCCCCTCTTTCTTCCTCGCGTACGGCCGCACATCGGGCGGTGCCACGGCGGCACGGTAACGCTCCGACAGCCATCCTCGCTCCCTAGCGCCTATAAGAGCCACCCTAGGCCCCGGGAGCTAGCCCTAACCTACCTACTCCCTCCTCCCTCGAGCTCCGCCGCCGATCCCCTCTCTCTGCCACCCTCCACCTCCCTCTGCAACCTCACCGGCGAGCTCCTCCTCTGAACCTCCGATAACCACCGCCACCTCGCATCGCCACCATCCAACTTAGCCACTGGAATCAAATCGCCACTGCTCCCTCTCCATCCCGCACACTTTCGTTGAGCTCGAGGTGGCCTGGATCGACGCCGCGGTCCTCGTCGTCGCCGGCAGCCGCACTGCCCCGAGCCTCTGCCCACCTGCAACGGAGGTGAGCTCCACCGTGCTCTCTCTCCCCTCTGTTCCCTCTGAATCGCAACACGGGCACGCACGCATCCAACACCAACGCACACCGCATCACGGCAGCACCGCGAGCAGCTCGCCGCCGGCCAGCCCATCGCTCTCTGTCCAAGTTTCAGAAACGCTTTCGTCAGTTAAAATTCAGATGCGCGTAACTGAATGATATCCTTGCTGCATCGCGTATACTGACAGAAACATTCGAGCAGCGCACTGGTTGCAGTGCTAGCGCGCGCGGCAGGGCCTGGGTTCGAGTCCTGGCGCCGCGGATTAAAACCAATCTTTTTCGCGCACGGCTGACAGGCAGGCCCCACCTGTCTGTGGCACTGCTGCCACGCGTGCATCCACGCTGGCCCAGGGCCCCCTGTCAGTGGCTTGGGCTGGCCACTGCAGGGTAGCAAATGTTTTCTGCCCATTTTTTCTTTTTCAGTTTAGGTCCTTCTAATTACAGATTGGTCCTCAAATTGGAAATGCAAATAACTTTCATTTTATAAATCCAAATAATAAAAGTAAAATATGTACACTGCCCCAAATTTAATTATCTATCTATTCAAACCATTTGTTTTCTGTTTTGACTAATTCAAATGCATCCAAATTTCAAATTCAAACAATTCATTTGAAATTTGATAAATTGCATAACTAATTCATCCTTAATCCAAATAATGCAAATAAAATATGTTTTCCATGCCATTTTGAACCTTCTTTTCAAATATAAATTTTGTTTCATGTTTTGAATAATTAAAATTGCTTAAATAATTTAAACCTTGTTTAAATCATTTAAAATTGCTAAATTCATAACTTGCTCAAATTAAATTATTTTTGAACATGTGAAATATGTTTTCAAACCAGAAAAACATAACCTTTCCAAATATGAATTTTATTTAATGTTTTGAACAAACAAAAATTCAATTAATCATCATACTTGTTTTAAATTGATTTAAAACTTGTTTGAACTTGTTTAATTCATAATTAAATCATTGTAATTCCTTTTGCAATAATTGAAACATGTAATCCACCCAAAATTTTATGATCTTTTCAAATATGAATTTTGTGATTTTTTTTGAACAATTTAAATTGCTGAAAACAACAAATGCTTGTGTAACACCTTTAAGGAACCAAAAATTCCCTAACTTAATAAACACATTTCTAAACTTGATAAACCTTATTTTAAATTGTTTCTATTGTTGTTATTTCTCTGTTTTCCTCATCCATGCATCATACTAAACCACTTTCACGTGTTGGTTAGTTGAAAAACAAATATTCCAACCTTATTTGATGGGCTTTTCATATGCAACCCCAAATTGCATGTGGGTCCATTTAATCATGTTGTTACCATGTCAACTAGTTTATTTTGATGCATCAATTAAATTGTCATGCATCATCCCATGATTGTGCATTATGCCATGTTATTGATTGTTTATCTTTCTGCATTGTTTGTTTGCTTCTTCTCGGATAGACGACGACGTTGAGACAGACGATACTTACGACACCCCTTCTGAGGATCTAGCTCAGTACCAGGCTACTGAGTTTGCAGACAAGTTATAACTCACATGAACCACTGTGTTCCTTTCAACATTGGATACCGATACTTTCCGTTGTCAATTTCTGCTAGCCATATGTATCGTTGTTTCTATTACGAACCTATCACATGATACCCTGAATCCTGATATTGCCTCACCTCCACTCCTATAACCCCGTTGCTTCGGCCCGTGTCTTACTAGCATGCTTAGGGTTGTTTTGCTCGAGTCTGTTATCAGTTACTTTCTGTTACTATATTTCATTATGTTCTGGGGCTCGATGTTTAAACAATCAACCTGTTAATTTTGGGTAATAATAATTTGCTGATAAGGCACCGGCAGGAGGCCCGGCGTGGTTTTGAGGCCTGCTAGTGTCGACATTAATTAGGAAAAGGGTCTTGTCTACTGATCCATGATGAGCGCACTATCCGCATGTGGGAAGCGTGTATGGGCGCCCCCCTCAATTTGATTCGATTCGCATCTCGTCCAAATCGCCTCATTTAGTTCGGGTTTTCCATTTGCCGCACGCATATGCAGGTACGAACCCGAGGCCAGGGTGGAACTTTTGTAGTCGGCATTTAGGGAGACACGTTCTTAGAGTGCTATGAGGGTCCCCTTTTCTTCATGGGGCTTGATTAGCCGTGCGCTCACTGCACGGGGTTCTTTGGGCTTGATGCGAAGAAGAGTTGAGTTGTGTAGAGTGCCTCGCTTGGTGGGTTTGATCCCGTCTGGCAGGATATTCTTACGTGTACGGCCAAATTGGTGCACCCCTGCAGGGATAAATCTTCTCGAGAAGCCGTGTTTTCCGCGGTTATGGATGACTTGGTGAAAGTACTGGCTAACAAGTACTCAGAACAACTTACACCTAACTAATGATAACTTGACTAGTAATAGTCTTATTGACACAATAACTTGAACCATCATTAATCCAACTGTGTGAGTTATCCTCGGATTGCTTCTTTGGATAAGGGGCGAGATCCAGGATGGGTTTGTTTGAGGTTAGTTGGTAGGTTGGTTACGATATGCTATCTTATCTTCTTTCTGTTAGCCGGAAGTTGTAGTATGTATCTGTAGTTGGTTAGTGCAGCCTGCTGCCGCATCTTTTGTATTCCCCCTTTCTTCCGTTGAACCCAAAGCATCTGTGCTTGATGTTGTTGGGTACACTTTGGTGAACTGTGAGTCTTGCTTGCCAGTACGTTTATGTACTGACCCCTTTGGGGCTGTGGTTTCCGCAGACTACGCTTACGAGGATCCCCGTGACGGCTACTACGTGGAGTTTGACGAGGCTGCTGACGAGTAGGTAGCGGACCCGGGCAGGATCCGAGACTACGTGGATGGGCCCCGTTTTCCTTTCATTCCCGGCTTCTTAAGCCTATTTGGATTTGTCTGTACTCAGACCCTTTGAATGCTTCCGCTGAGATGTAATGATGTTATGTTGGGACATGTGTCCTCTGGATGATTGTATTTGCTATCTCTGCTCTAGTGAGAGCTATTTGCAACTTATTTCAATCTTTTGTGTCTTAGAGATATGTTGTGATATCAGTTGTTCTAATGCCGTTGACGTACCATGTGTGTATGTTATGAAGTACGTCAACGGAAGTGTCTTGATTTCTATGGGATGGTTTGCGCAGACGATGGATAGTAGAGAATGGTTGTCACACGTTTACGTGTTGGCCTGCTCATATTGAGATGCGGGTGCTGGTATGCCCCGTAAGCCATTTGTTCTACTATTTAGCGTACTGTGAGTATCCTCTAGAAGTCCGGGTGCGACACATGTGAACTTCTCTCAGATCCAAGCTACCAATAAAAACATTGAACAAGAAAGGCCAGTGACCATAGAAACGTCCTCTACTCTTCTCGTGTGTAAATCTTAGCATATTAAAATCGCCCCCAATTAAAATAGGGTATGGATTGTCATTAGCCAAGTTCATCAACTCACGAAGAAAAGCATCCTTAAACTCTTCCCGGGCTGCTCCATACACGGCAACCAGACTCCAGATGAAGTTATCAACTCGGTTACAGAGGTGTAATTTAATATGAAAATCACCATCCGACCTTTGTAACACATCTATGGAATCTGATTTGACGCAAAGTAGGATGCCACCCGACCTACCGTGATGACGAATGAAATGCCAAGTAAAGTCCAAACCCCCTGAAAGGCGATTTAGAACACTCACTGGAAAGTCTCTCCTCCCTGATTCGGAAATAGCCACAAAGTCCAAATTATGATCCCTGACATATTGTGCAATATTCAAGTGTTTAGCCAAGTATCCAAGAACTCTGCTATTAGTGAATAAGCCATTCATCGGGAAACATTTGGGTTTTTTTGGCGATCTCACGAATTTCCGTGGCGAGTTCTTCCTTTTACCCTTAGCGGATTTGGATTTCCGGTCAGAAGCATACAAATCCACTAAAGATCCTAGCCCGTCCTCATCCACTCCCACCTCGGTCACTTCCCCCACAAGATGAGATAAAAGTTATCCATCAAAAGTGGCATTCGCTGAATCATCATCCATGTGGGGTATGTCCAACCTCGTCGAAGCACTAGGTTTGACCGTTAGATGGTCATACTCCATATTCTTCAACACATTGGTTGACAACGTGATTTCACCATCATTTCTTCCTAATGAAACACCAACGACACCTAAACTAGAGGATAATTTGGAATTTGAAAAAGAAAGAAATGATTTTTGCTCGGAAGACGTACCCAAAGGCGAATACGAGAACATCGCCGCCTTCCGGCGCATAGCCTTGGACAGTGCATCCTCGTCTGTCAATGAAGATCCATACGCCGCCATGAGGTGACGTGCACTACGCCTCGGCTCCTCCTTAGCCTGCGTCTTCATCCTTGAACCCAACGACATGGCGGAGGGGGCAAAGGTGGCGAAGATGCCCCCTGATCACAGTGTTGTCGATGCACTTGATGGGTATCATGGCCTCCGAAACACTCGCACGAGCCGATGGTCCAGCCGGCGGAAACGACCCTCCAGATGTCGCATCCACCGCTGACCCACGCGACAACAGCCCGTGATCCGATCCAGGCAGCGGCGACACAGCAGCAGCCAACGCTTGGGCAGAAGGCTTTGTGCAGTGCTCATCCCAGGCCCAACCGGCGCCCCGCCTCGCCCAACGGGAGCATAGGCGGCAGACAGCGGCACCCAACCCGGCCTCGTTAAGGCCGCTGTCGGCCCACCGGTCGAACCCTCCGTATCCACCTGCATGCCCGCGCGGGCGGTTGGGAACTGGGTGTCGCCCAGCCCGACCCGATCAGTGGCCTCCATGCGGGCGGCTGGGAGCTGGCCTTCGCTCGGCCCAATCCACCCATCAGCAAGACGTGACGGTGTTGTCGATGAAGAACCGCCGGCGTCCCGCTGAGCATCAGCCGATACTCTAGAAGGCAGCAAAGTCCCACCAGACAAGAACAACGCTATGGCACCACCTGAAGACACAAAATCACTTACAATTTCCTTTCCTCGAGGAGTTTTAGGAGATAAATTAATTGGTGTTAGTGCGTAATTCTTCAGGAGCTCTAGAGCCTGAGTATGGACATGACCCCCACCAGTTGACGGAGATGGATCAATGGCCACACTCGTAGGTCCTCCCTCGGTCCCCTCTACGTCACCAGCACCAGTACCAGCCGCATCCTCTCCCCCACACCTCTAGCAGCCGACTCCTTCTGAACCTTATGATCCCATATAAATGGCACAAAATCAGGCTCTGGCTCATAGTCCTCAGGCTCTGGACGGAAAGTGAAAGCATATCCTTTGAGCCGTAACACCCCATCCATGGTAATAAAAGGTCCCACCTCATCCTCCTCATGGAACACCTCATCAACAGACAGAGCCATCCGAATCCAAACAATACCTCTGGGACGGAGAGCCAACAGATCCACGTCTAAAGTATTACCAATCAGTGATCCGACCGTCCACAACCCTAGGAAGTGTCTCAAACAATGTGGCACGCCCTCCACATGAACCCAGGTCTGATGAAGGTCAAACTTATGCTCAATCTCCACAGGCTTACATTTGCTAAATAACAGTCGCGTTGATTGAGCCGGCACACCAAAATCTATATCATCAAACCTCTCCAACTCAGCCATAGATGGGAACGCCACCTCGAACAAGTTATCACCACTCGGCAACGCCTCCCATTTCCATCTCCGACAAGCACTCATACGAGCTACCGTCATCTCAACCTGCTTAGCCGTAGTAGCTGTGCCCTGTACTGTTACCAATGCAATAGGTCCATTAGATGAATCCATAGGGTCGCCGCCCAGGCGATCAGCTTGGTGGAGGAGGCTGCTGGGCTGGAGGCGGCTTCACCTGGGCCGGCGGTGGCGCAGCAGTATGCTGCCCAGGCGCCAGCCAGCCGTTGTGCGCTGCAGGGAGCGGATGGGATGACATCTTTACAGGCTGCAGAGGCACGTTAACCGGTAAGATGTTGTGCGTCACCGACGGCAGATGGGCCGCGTGGCAAGGAACTTCCTACTGCCCATGCTCCTTGCCGGTCGGCTTCTTAGCATGGGCCAGGAGCCACGCTGCTGTCTGCTGCTCAGGCGGGAACTGCTGCTATGACGCTGTCGACGGGTTCAGGTGGTGCGTCATCTGGGGCGCGCCAGGAGGAGAACAATGTGGTCGGGGGGGCATCTTCATTGCCTTTGCACCCTCCGCCGTGTGTCGCATGTTTCCGTGAGGGATGCGCAGGCTAAGGCAGAGCTCAGGCGCAGCGCTCGTCACCTCGTCGCGGCGGACGGGTCGTCATCGACGGACGAGGACGCGTTATCTAAGGCTATGCGGCGGAAGGCGGCGATGTTTTCATCTGCGCCTCTGGGTATGTGTTTTGAGCAGAGATCTTTTCTTTCTTATTCGAGTACCAAATTATCCTCTAGTTTAGGTGTCGTTGGTGTTTCGTTAGGAAGAAATGATACTGAGATCACGCTATTCGCCAATGCGTTGAAGCATGTGGAGTATGACCGTTTAACGGTTAAACAGTGTGCTTCTCCGAGGGTGGATATACCTCACACGGATGATGATTCAGCGAATGTCACTTCGGATGGACAACTTTTATCTCATCTTGTGGAGGAAGTGATAGAGGTGGGTATGGATGAGGACGGGCTAGGATCTTTAATTGATCTCTACGCATACGGCCGGAAATCTAAATCCGCTAAGCTTAAGAGGAGGAACTCACCGCGGAATTCCGTGAGGCAGCCAAAAAACCCAATTGTTTCCCGATGAATGGCTTATTCACTAATAGCAGAGGTCTTGGAGACTTGGTTAAAGACTTGAATATTTCTCAATACGTCAGGGATCGTAGGTTGTTGTTTGTAGCTATCTCTGAATCAGGGAGGCGAGACTTTCCTGTGAGTGTTCTGAACCGCCTTTCAGGGGGTCTAGACTTCACTTGACACTCTATTCCTCCTCGCAGAAGGTCAGGTGGCATATTACTCGGCGTAAAATCAGATTCCATAGATGCGTTAGCACGGTCGGACGGTGATTTTCATATAAAATTACACCTACGCAACCGAGCTGACAATTTTGTGTGGAGTCTGATTGATGTGTATGGCACTGCCCAGGAAGAGTTTAAGGAGGCTTTTCTACGTGAATTGGTGAATCTGGCTAATGACAATCCACATCCAATCTTAATTGGTGGTGATTTTAATATGCTAAGGTTTACACACGAGAAGAGTCGTGGACGGTTTGATCGTCATTGGACTTTCTTGTTCAATGCTGTCATTGATAGCTTGGATTTGAGAGAGGTTTACATGACCGGACGACAGTTCACTTGGGTAAATAGTCTTCCGGAGCCTACTTACGAAAAATTAGACCGCGTATAGATGAGTACTGATTGGGAAGATAAATTCCCATTGGTTATGGTACGTGCTCTTGAGCGTATTGAGGCTCTTTCGGATCATGCTCCCCTCCTGCTATCTATTGGCACAAGGAAACCACTTTCATAACCACAGTTCAAGTTTGAACTTGGCTGGTTATTACGTGATGGTTTTGATGAGCTAGTTAAGAGTGTGTGGTGCAAACCTGTCGTAGGTGACAACCCAATCCGGAGATGGAATAACAAAATGCGCAATGTGCGTAAATATCTGTGTGGATGGGCTAGACACACGACTAGTATGCTAAAAAAGAGAGCGTCTTTGTTCCATTATTGATGAACTGGACCGGATCGCTGAGACTAGTTTGCTATCTATGCAAGAGATTGAACTTAAAAGTCAATCAAACGAAAAAGTAGCACAAATGTTGCGAGAAAGGGAACTCAAATGGTATCAGAGATCTAAGGCACAATTCATTCTTGAAGGAGACTTGAATACTCGTTATTTCCATAATGTTGTCAATGGAAGACACAGGAAAAAACGAATCCATTCTCTCCATTAGGATGAAGGGCTGATTGAGGGACAAGAGTGTCTCAGGGCTTATATCACAAAGTTTTATAAAGGTCTGTTTGGGGATCCTGAAGTAAGTACTATTACTATGGACGAGACCCACACAGATGATATTCCCTAAGTCTCCAATGTGGAAAACGGTTTTCTTAATGCTCCCTTCTCGGAAGAGGAGATAAAGAAGGCGGTATTTCAAATGGAGCATAATAAGGCACCTGGCCGAGATGGATGTCCGACGGAGTTTTACCAACATTTTTGGGACGTCATTAAGGATGACCTCATTGAGATGTTTGGTTGCTTACATAGTGGACACCTAGAGCTGTATCGCCTTAATTTTGGGGAAATCGTTTTGTTACCTAAGATTTTGGAGGCAGAAAGGATACAACAGTATAGACCAATCTGCCTTCTCAATGTTAGTTTCAAAATCTTTACAAAAGTTGCAACCATTAGGTTGAATTCGGTGGCAGATCATGTGGTAAAACCTACGCAGACTGTATTTATGCAGGGTAGGAATATCCTTGATGAGGTCGTGATTCTACACGAAACCGTACATGAGATGCATTCGAAAAAACTAAATGGTGTAATTCTTAAAATATACTTTGAAAAGGCCTATGACAAGGTGAACTATGAGTTTCTCCAACAAACTCTGAGAATGAAAGAATTTTCAGAAGAGTGGTGTTCTCTAGTTCGCAGTTATGTGGTTGGAGGTAGTGTGGCTATCAAAGTCAATGACGATGTTGGTCGATACTTTCAAACCAAGAAAGTCTTAAGGCAAGGTGATCCGTTTTCACCCATATTATTTAATATCGTGGCTGACATGTTAGCGATCATGATTGAAAGAGTCAAGGAAAGTGGCCAAATTGAGAGAGTAATTCCACATCTCGTCGATGGGGGATTGTCTATCCTTCAATATGCAGATGATACGATTCTTTTTATGGAACATGATTGGGAGAAAGCGGCGAATCTGAAACTAATTATTTCGGTGTTCGAGCAACTATCCGGATTAAAAATTAATTTTCATAAATGTGAATTGTTCTGTTTTGGCGAGGCCCAGGATGCTATTGCACAATATGCTGAGTTATTCGGATGCGAGTAAGTTAAATTTCCTATTAAGTATTTGGGAATACCAATACATTACAGGAGGTTGGCTAATGCAGAATGGAGCCACGTTGAAGAGCGTTCGCAGAAAAGACTTGCTAGTTGGAAAGGAAAATTATCGTCACTTGGTGGAAGACTGGTACTCGTTAACTCAGTACTATCTAATATGGTATTTTATATGATATCATTCTTATAGTTACCTAAAGGAGTCTTAAAAAATTTGGATTATTTTCGATCAAGATATTTTTGGTAGGGTGACAACGAGAAAAAAAAATATCGTGTGGCCAGATGGGATGTAGTTTGTCGCCCAAGAGACAAGGTGGGCTAGGTATTCATGACTTACAAGTCAAGAACTCATCCCTACTTGGTAAATGGCAGTTCAAACTATTAAACAAAGATGGCGTTTCGCAAACCCTCCTTAATCGAAAATACATAGGTTCGAAAGCAGTTTAACAGGATATGTGGAAACCTGCTGATTCACACTTTTGGGCTGGACTAATGGCGAACAAAAACTTGTTTTTTCACTATGGGGTATTTAAGATTGGGGATGGATCACAGATACAGTTCTGGGAGGATAAGTGGTTAGGTAATACCACACTCAGAGAACGATATCCGACATTATACACTATAGCATGACATAAGGATGATACGCCGGCTACGGTCATGCAAACATCACCTCCTAATGTGACGTTCAGATGAGATCTCATGGGGCCACGACTTGCATCTTGGCAGACTCTGGTTAATAGATTAACTATGATTACTCTAACACCGGGCACTGATGAGTTTCGTTGGAAGATCACTAAGAACGGAATGTTCTCGGTGGATTCTATGTATAGGGCTATGATCCAATCAGACATGCCAGTCGATATTTTTAAAAATGTATGACGTATGAAGGTCCCGCTAAAGATTAAGATTTTTGCGTTGTATCTTCGTAAATGGGTCATACTTACAAAGGATAATCTTGTCAAACGTAATTGGCATGGAAGCTCTAAGTGTGTTTCTTGTTCTCATGATGAGACGATTAAGCACTTATTCTTTGATTGTACATTTGCGCGTTCTATATGGTCCGCTATCCAAATGGCTTCGAACCTTTATCAGCCCACATCCGTTGCGAATATATTCGGCATCTGGTTAAATGGGGTAGATAAACGATTCAAGATTATTATTAGGGTAGGAGTGCTAGCTGTTATTTGGTCGCTCTGGCTATGTAGAAATGACAAGATTTTCAATGATAAAAACTTTTCTCATATGCAGGTTCTATTTCGGTGCACAGTTATTCTCCGTTCATGGTACACATTACAGCGGAGGGAGTTTCGAGGCCTTTTTACGGAGGCGTGTGCACGGCTGGAGCAGGTGGCGAGGGATATTTTTATCCCATATGGATGGCCGCTTAATCTACGGATAGCAGCTCCATAGCATCGACAGTCTACGTCGGCAAGATTTGTTTAGACTTGTCGTCTTTATTTCTTTTAGTTTTGGTTTCGGCTGTGTGCATTATTACGATGCAGAGGCCGGATGTAATGCTTAAACCTTTTTAAGCAATAAAAGCCCTTTATCAAAATAAATAGGGTCCTTGAATAAGCTGTCCGGGAACTGCGAGAACATCGAGCGTTTGCTGCCAATCCGTGCGATGAACACTGACGGCTTTGGAAACTTAAGAGTAGGGCACTTCTTTAGCGGGTGTTTATTGTTATCACAGACATAGCAATAGTGATCAACCGGACAATCCCTCGTGGCATGCGTGTCAACCTCGCACTTCCAACATCTCGTCTTTTTTGCATTTTGAGCCGTAGCAACATCGACACCCCAGGACCAGTGGTGGGTTGCACCAGTTGTTCAACCGGTGGAACCGGCAATGCCACAGCCATCCCCACACTCAAACGAGTCCCTTCCGAAGAGCCAGCGACCCCAGCAGCTGTTGCCACCTCCTTCTTCTTCTTTTTTGAACCTAAACAGCAGGCGTTCTGCTTATGCATTATTAGAGAGAAAGAAAAAGGTTACAGATACACTCAGGTTGCCCCTGGCAACACACACTCATGCTATATCAATAGCAAAGACCAAACACCAAAACCCCATCCCCCTAAGCTGTATTGCCCAGCTTAGCCAAAAACAACAGGTCTACCTCTCCCTTTACAAGCCCGGCGACCGCCGCTGACGAAGAAACTTCATGCTGGAAGATCCGTTTCCCTCGTTCCTTCCACACATGCCAGAAAATATATATGGCCACCGTGGCATCAGCCTTGCGCTGCGATCCTCGAGCCCCTCCTTTAGCCTGTGTCCACCATTCCCTGACCGTAGATGCGGAATGAAGCTGCTGCACCATCTGTGGCCTAGTGTTGGCAAAACAGTCAGTAACCTCCCTTGCAAAATTGCAGTGCAAGGCAAGGTGGTCGGCTGTTTCCAACTGCAGTTGACATAGCGAACAAAGGTCGTCATGGGGCCAGCCCCTGGCTCTGAGACGATCCGCGGTCCAGTTTCTATTCTGCAAGAGTAGCCAGAAGAAAAACTGAATTTTCCCCTCCGCAAGAGATCTCCAAACCTGAGCTAGGTACGGCAACAAGCATCGCCCAAGGAATTGGGCCGCGTACGCCGACTTCGCGGTGTACTGGCCATTGGCTGTCAGTCTCCATCTGATGGAGTCTCGAGCTCCCGTCAAACTGACTTGCTCCACCAATCTCCACAATTGGTAGAACTGGTCCAGCTGCTGCGACGTGGACAGCCTCTGCAAGCCCCTCATCCACTTCCCATCCGACAGGGCCTGACGAACCGTCAGCTTCTTTCGATTAGCTAGGGGCACAAGGAGGGGAGCCAGGCATGCAGGTGCCTGCCCAAACAACCAAGAGTCATCCCAGAACAAAGCCGTTGATCCGTCTCCAATGGTGATCTCCGTGCAAGCCCTAAACAGTGACAAATCAGCATTTGCACATGGAGTGGCAGATCCTTTCCATGGCCGATCGCGAGCCTCCCATCTGAACCACTCCCAACGCAAACTGAGAGAGCGGCTGAAAGCCTGAAGGTCTTTGATCCCTAGTCCCCCATACTCCAAAGGCACGCAAATCTTCTTCCAACTGACCAAACATCTTCCACCCTTCGCCTCCTCATCAGGCGCCCACAGAAAGTTTCTACGCAACTTATCGAACTTCTTGATCATCCATTTCTCAGCCGGGAACACCGTGAGGAAATAAGTAGCGGTAGCAGTGGCCACGCTGTTGATTAATAGTAGCCTCCCTCTGCGAGATAGCAGCTTTCCCCTCCCTCCTTTTAAACGACCCGTGACCTTATCAAACAAAGGTTGAATCTCCACTTTTTTTTGGTTTCCTGACGCTCAAAGGCAGTCCAAGGTATTGACATGGCAGATTGCCCCTTTCCCCTCCGAAATCCCTCAACATCTCCTCCATATTCAATCCATGAAAAGCCACCGGATACGCCACACACTTGCTGAAATTAGTTCGAAGCCCTGACGCATCTCCAAACAAAGAAAGAATCCTGTGCACCACGGTGACATCTTCCTTGGAGGGATTGATGAACAAAGCTGCATCATCGGCGTACAGGCTGGAGCGAAATCTTGCTGTTTTCAGCTTGATAGGGGACAGCACATTTAAACGAGTGGCCTGCAGCAGCAATCTCTGAAGGGGTTCCATGGCCAAGATAAACAACAAGGGGGAGAGCGGATCTCCTTGTCTCAGACCCTGCAATGTCTAAACGGCGCCCCAACCCTGCCATTCAGCAGAATGCGAGAAGAAGCCGAGGCAAGCAGAATCGAGACGAGATTGCGCCATCTCACACCAAAGCCCAAATTCTCCAGAACCCTCAACAGAAAAAACCAGTCGAGAGAATCGAAGGCCTTTGCAATGTCCAACTTAAGGAAGAGCAGAGGAGATTTCTTGACATGAGCATCCTTGACCACATTCTTGACATACAGGAAATTGTCTTGTATAGATCTTCCGCGGATGAACGCACTCTGCCCTGAGGAAACCAGCCTCTCCATTTCCGGCGCCAGCCTCCTAGCTAGTAGCTTACACAAGATCTTTGCAGAACTGTGCATGAGACTCACTGGTCTGTAATCTTTGGCGTCAGCTGCGTCATTCTTCTTGGGAAGCAACACAATGTTAGCTGTGTTCAACAAGTTCCAGTGATCTCCCTTGAGCTCCATCATCTGGTTCATGGCAGCAAGCAAATCCACCGAGATGGAGTTCCAACACTTCTTGTAAAAATCTCCAATGAACCCATCAGGGCCAGGTGCCTTCTCCCCATGTATCTCATCAACGGCCTCTTTAAGTTCAGTCATAGTGAAAGGCACCTCTAGATGGGCCAGATTTGACACAGGCAGGCCTAGGTCGTTCCAGTTCAGGTCCATCGACGGCGACACCCTGGAACCCATCAACTTGATGAAGTGCTGTAGCAGAATCGCAGCTTTGCCTTCCTGATTACAGACCGGACCACCATTCCCTAACAACGATGGAATGTGATTCTTTCGCCTTCGACCACTCGCCCTGAGGTGGGACAGGCGCGTGTTGGCGTCCCCTTTCTGCAGCCAAGTAAGCCTAGAACGCTGGCGCCACATGATCCTGTCTAACGCAGCAATACCCAGCAGCTTGCATTTCAGCTCGGCGCGCAGACCCCTTTCCTCATCCGAAAGATCCCTACTTTCCTGCGCCAAATCAAGATTGAGAATGACGTCATTTGCCACCGAGGAGGCTAGACGCGCCCATCTCATCTTCTGCTTCCCCCACTGCTTCAGAGCCCTCGAAGTACGCGAAAGCTTGATGTGTAGGCATCTGATCGCGTCGCGGGACACAACCTGCTTGGACCAAGCCTGTTGAACCACCAAAGGGAAATCATCAAACTGCAGCCAGTGCTTCTCAAAGCGGAAACCTGTGAACCGCGGACGCTCCATCTTAGAGAGGATGAGAGGGCAATGATCGGAGACATTAGAAGAGGCCGGCGTGAGCTGAAACTGCGGGAACTCCAGGTCCCACTCCTTCGAAACAAACACTCTGTCAATCCGCGTCATCGTGGCATGTTGTCGCTCATTGGACCACGTGTACTTGCGCCCAATCGGGGGGTAATCAATCAGCTCGAGGTCCTCAATTAGGGCCCTGAATTGCCCCATCAACCTCAGATTAACATTAGGATTGCTCTTGTCGCAGACATGACTGATCAAGTTGAAATCTCCAAGTACCATCCATCGTTCTTGGACAAACTGCTGGATCCCCCTCAGCTCAAGCAAGAACTCCCCTTTGAGCTGAACCTCCTGTGGCCCGTACACACCAGAAATAGACCACGCCATGTTATCTTCTTTGTGCACAATTGTTTCAGTAACCGAAAATCTGGCGCCCACCACCAGCGGGTCAATTGCTAACGAGAAATCATCAGTGCAGGCAATTAACACCCCTCCTTTAGTGCCAACAGCAGGAAGGAAGATGAAATTCTCCCCAAAACGCGGCCCGAGCATCGCAACCACAAGGGCCCTAGTTACAACGGCTAACTTAGTCTCTTGCAAACACACCACATTACATACCTTGTCCGCAAAGAACAGCTGCAGAGCTCTGCGCTTCGCCAGATTATTAGCACCCCTAATGTTCCAAACAATTATGCATAGATCCATTGGAAAACTAGAAGAACTCCGAACAACGACAACGAAACACAAGCAGCAGCCACCCTTGCAACACCAGGTCCCCAACACACAGACCCAAGGAACAGAAAGAAACAGAGAGAACTCGACATCAGGAAACAGGGGAACACGAACCCGAGCCCACCACGCCACGGCCATCACGCAGCCGTGACCACCACCCCACCCGCCTTCCTTGGGGTTGCCTTGGAGTTAGCAGCCACCAGCGATCTCACCGCAGACACCAGCTCCGGCGTCATCGGCTTGGCATAAAGGGCGCGGTAGCACTCCAGATCCGCAGCCTCTGGAATCGCATCCTCCTTCAGAATCCCACTTTTCTTGAGCAACACCACCTGTGTTTTCTCCATGACAGACAATCCCGCCGTGGCTTTTGCGGCGAGCCTTCCGCTCCTCTTCCCCTTGTCACCTTTCTTCTCTTCAACCGTGGCCACCGGACCGGAAACAACCAAGGAGCTCTGAAGTGGGAGGGGGGAGGAAGCAGGGCCGCGGTCAACGGCATGGAGTGGCCTACAATGAAAGCCTCAAGGGCGGCCTCCGCATCTCCCACTGCCACGTTCTTCCCAGGCCCGCCCGGCCCAAGTTCCGCACTCGCCGCTCCAGGTAACACAGGCCCAACTAGAGCGTTCAGGCCCGCCCCCTCTCTCAGGGAGTGCGGCCCAAAAAGATCCACCTCGTCCTCGACCTGAATTTGACCTTCGCGCTCAGCTTCAGTCTCGCACCCCGTGACCTGGCGCCCTTCCCCTTCTTGGCCATGCATGTCGATCAGATCGACGTCGAGGCAGCCATCACCTTTCCTAGAATGGGTATCTCCCCCTGGTCCACTCAGCTCCATCGCAATGTCTGCATCCAGCAGGTGCAGCACGCCCTCTGAAGCCTCCTGCGACCCGGCCCCCACTGTGTTTGCCTGAAAGGTGGGCAAGGACCGGTCCGTGTCGATTGCCGATGCTCCCCCACCTTCCTCTTCCGTCACCGCTGCCAGGCGAGAGCGCACGCCGGCCGGTCCTCGCGCTGCCAAGCCAGCGCCTCCCTGGTCCCACCGAGAACCCACTGCACCACGTGCCACACCTGTCCCACCTCCAATCTGACCGCCCGAACCACCAGCTCCCCCACCTCCACCATCACGGGCGCCGCCACCTCCGCCCCCCCCTACGACCGCCAGGGAAACGCAGACGGGAGTGAGCAGGAGCACGCGGCGGATAAGTGTCGTCCTCGTAACCAAGGTACCATCTGTACCCCCACGTCGTTGGAAACGCCGGCGAGTCCGACACCTCGGAAGGCATCCCGCTGACGTCGCTATGGAAGGAACCATGGCTGTCCGGGCTGGACGGCGGGGACGCCGAGAAGTCGAGCACCCTGTCCAGGTGGAGCAGAACGTGGTACGAGAGCACCTTCACCGGCCCGGTGCGCTGCGGATCCTCCGCGACAATCCCCACCTCCGGAAAGTGCATGAGCGGAGACTCCACCTCCAACGGCTCCACCAGGTCGAGGACGCCGCGCCTCGCCAGGGCACCAACGTCGGCCATCCAGACCCACACACGGCAGCACCCAGACTCCTCCTTGCAGTGCAGGCTAGTATCGATGCAATCAATTATGTCTGAAGCACCGAACAAGCCTCGCACCGCCTCCACCTGGTGCGCATCGCCGGGCACCCCTTCCAAGCACACCCTCGCCTTGTAGCAAAGCCTCCCAGCCCGCGCACCTCGGAACCTTGTCCATGGAGACATCAAGAAAGTCACCCTCCCCAACGGCAGGCCACCCTGCCACTGCACCGCCGCGTTTCGCGCTGCCAGAGACCCGAAGACGACCAGGAACTCCCCCTCGCCCATCATCGACACCTGCAAAGAATCAACAGGCAGTTCGAAATGCCTAGCCATGCCGTGCGCCACCTCCGCCAACTCCAACTCCGGACACCACCCCACTGCCACCGCCACCACCCCAAGCCTAGACAGCCTCGCGTCCACCTCCGCCATGGCCGCCGTGCGAGGCGCCGCATCGTCGCGGCCCCACCTGTCGCTACAGTACCAACAGTAAATCAGGGGCCCGAAGCCACAGCCCCGGGTGCCGCGTTGGCCGGCATCGTCGCCACGGGCGCAGGCATGCCCCCTCCGGCGCTTGCGCCACCCTGACAGCAGATACCGGCCCAGAACCGTGTGCAGCACCTGCATACTGCACTGGCTTCGCTACAGCAGGAAGCACCTGGACGGCCGGCGCCGGAGGCCCCTCTAAGTGAAGTCTGACATCGCCCCATTATATATGCCGTGATCCCTCCCCTGTGTCAACCACATCCGCCGAACTTGTCAGAAATTTATAGAAAATGAATTGCTAGTACCTGGTCAAGTATCGCTTGAAGCAATGGGCTGGGCTCCACTTTGATTGGCGGATTAGTATATTTTGTTCTCCTAAAACAATAATCCCGCTAGCTGAGCCAACTTGACTATCGAGTGGATGCACCTGAAAATTTGCTATGGGCGAAGCATGTGTTGAGCACACCGATTCTTGGGTCATGGTCCACGCTAGAGTTGATGACTTGATGGTTCACACTTTGATTGTACGCCGTACTATACTTCCCCAAGCGGAAGCGGGCATGAGGCCATGTGCGTCCTTACACAAAAATAGTGGCGTGTACAAAGTACAAACGAAAGAGATACACTAATTACGTTCTCAAAGAAGAAGCGACCATGATAGACCGTGTTCGTCGAGTCTTCCTACAAGGTAAGTACGCGGGAAGGACCAAGGTACCTTCTCATTTGATTTCCTATATACACCTCTCAATTCGTGGGAGCGGTGACATTTTGCACCAGCGCCGCCGGCGATGGCATTGACAGCCACTTGTGCTCTCCTCCTCCTCCTCATCTTCTCTGTTTGCTGCTACCTGCCTCCTCCGGCCGCCCCCTGTCCTTCAACTACTCCACTTTCACCTCTGCTGACCAGAAGGACTTCCGAATCGAAGGCGACGCCTCCTTCAGCGTGGGATGGATCGACATCAGCGCCAACAAGTACGACGGCATCGGCAAGAGCCAGGGCCGGGTGTCCTACAACGCCCACCCGATGCTGCTCTGGGACAAGGCCACCGGCGAGGTGGCGAGCTTCACCACGCGCTTCTCCTTCGCCATCCCCATCCCCGACATCGACAACAAAGGGAAAGGCATGGCCTTCTTCCTCGCCGGCTACCCGTCCGTCCTGCCCGACGACTCCTACGGCTACGACATTGGCCTCACCAACCAGAGCACGGACGCCACGGCGTCGGGCGACACCCGGTTCGTGGCCGTGGAGTTCGACACCTTCAACGACACCCAGGTGTCTGACCCCGACGCCACCTACGACCACGTCGGCATCGACGTGAACTCCGTCCGATCCCTGGCAACCAAGTCCCTGCCCAACTTCAGCCTCAGGGGGAACATGAGCGCCCTCATAGAGTACGACAACGTTTCCAGCATCCTGGCTCTCACGCTGTGGCTCGGGGATGGCCGGCAACGGAATTACAGCCTTAGCGCCAAGGTTGACCTCAGGAGCGAGTTGCCGGAGCAGGTGGCTGTCGGATTCTCCGCCGGGACGTCCGCCGCCGTGGAGCTACACCAGCTACGTTCATGGTATTTCAACTCGTCGTTGGAACAGAAGGTCGTCGCACCGGCACCACCCTCCCCACCAGGCACCCACAGTTCAGGAGTCATAGCGGGAGCAAGTGCCGGCGCAGCGCTGTTCCTCGTGCTCCTCATCGCCGCCGCAGCAATCTTAATACGTCGTCGTCGGAACAAGAAGAAGCGAGAGGCTGAGGAGGATGACATAGGCTCAGAAGACGACGAAGGCGGCGAGCCGATGCTGGAGATTGAGATGGGGACGGGACCCAGGCGATTCCCGTACCACGAGCTCGTTGACGCAACGAGGAATTTCGCGGAAGGGGAGAAGCTCGGGCAAGGCGGCTTCGGCGCGGTGTACCGAGGCGACCTGAAATCCCTTGGCGTCCCCGTGGCCATAAAGAGGTTCTCCAAGGATTCTTCCATGCAGGGCAAGAAAGAGTACGCTTCAGAGATCAAGGTCATAAGCAGACTGGGCCACCGGAACCTGGTGCAACTCGTCGGCTGGTGCCATGGCCGCAACGAGCTCCTGCTCGTCTACGAGCTCATGCCCAACCGCAGCCTGGACATCCATCTCCACGGCAAGGGCACCTTCTTGACATGGCCGATGAGGTAGTGCCGACTTGAAGAACATCTAGTTGTTGCTCAAATTTATTCCTGCAACGTACGAAATTAAGTTGATGATTTTCATTGTGCCGCAATGACGGACAGGATGAAGATAGTACTTGGGCTGGGCTCTGGACTGCTGTACCTCCACGAGGAGTGGGAGCAATGCGTTATACACCGCGACATCAAGCCGAGCAACGTTATGCTGGATGAGTCCTTCTGTGCCAAGCTAGGAGACTTCGGGCTGGCCAGGTTCATCGACCACGCCGTCGGGATGCAGACGATGACCGCCGTGTCGGGGACACCGGGCTACGTCGACCCAGAATGCATGATCACCGGCAGGGCCAGTGCGGAGTCTGATGTCTACAGCTTCGGTGTCCTTCTGTTGGAGGTGGCATGCGGAAGGAGGCCACTGAGTCTGTTGGCCGAGAACGGTGGACTCTTTCGGCTGGTCGACTGGGTGTGGGACCTGTATGGCCGGGGAGCCCTTGTTGACGCGGCCGACGAGCGGCTAAACGGCGACTACGACAAGGCGGAGGTGGAGCGCGTGATGCTCGTCGGGCTCTGGTGCGCGCACCCGGACCCGAGCGCGCGGCCGTCCATGAGGGCGGCGATGGCCGCGCTCCAGTCCAAGGATGCTAATCAGCTACCTGTGCTCCCCGCCACTAAGCCTGTGCCGATGATGTACGCGCCGCCGTTGGCCTTGCCCAGCGGGTTGTCTTCGTCCAGTGTAACACAGTCGACATCGACGACAAGCGGCTACGTCACACACACCTCGCGTTCCTCCGACGTTAGCTCTACAGGTTCAATGGTTTCATCTTCTTGACTGAAACACCAGCACCCTTAATGTATGTATGGGACAGCACATGTGACATCGATTTTTCTTCCTTGGGGTTGCTTAACAAGTTAATAGTCTAATTGTTATTTAGTGCTGTATGATGAGGAGTTGTGTTGCGTGCTCCTGATTCCCTGCAACTTTTGTCCATGTAAAAAGAATCTTTGCCATTTTGTCTTCCCCCGAAACTAAACAGTCTAGCTAGTTGTTAGAGTGCTTCTTCCATGGTGGACATACCCCAATTGTTTCCCGATGAATGGCTTATTCACTAATAGCAGAGGTCTTGGAGACTTAGCTAAACATTTGAATATTGCCCAATACGTCAGGGATCATGATTTGGAGTTTCTGGCTATCTCCGAAACAGGGAGGAGAGATTTCCAAGTGAGTGTTCTGAACCGCCTATCAGGTGGTATCGATTTTACTTGGCACTCTATCCCCCCTCGTGGTAGATCGGGTGGCATTTTACTAGGCCTTAAAACTGACTCCTTTGATGTGTTAGCAAGGTCGGATGGTGATTTTCATATTAAATTACACCTCCGTAACCGGGTTGACAATTTCATATGGAGTTTAGTCGCTGTGTATGGTGCTGCGCAGGAAGAGTTTAAAGAGGCTTTTCTCCGTGAGTTGGTTCACTTGGCTAATAATAATCCACATCCAATCTTAATTGGTGGCGATTTTAATCTGCTGAGGTTCCCACATGAGAAAAGTCGTGGGCGGTTTGATGGACATTGGCCTTTCTTGTTCAACGTTGTCATTGATAGCTTGGATTTGAGAGAGGTCTACATGTCCGGAAGACAGTTCACCTGGGCAAATAGTCTGCCGGAGGCTACATACGAAAAGCTAGATCGCGTATTAATGAGTACCGACTGGGAAGATAAGTTCCCTTTGGTAACCGTACGGGCTCTAGAACGTATTGAGGCTCTGTCGGATCATGCTCCTCTTCTGCTTTCAACTGGAACACCAAGACCAAAAGGCCAGACACAGTTCAAATTTGAACTAGGTTGGTTTTTGCGAGATGGTTTTGATGAACTAGTAAAGAAAGTCTGGCACAAACCGGTCTTAGGTGATAACCCAATACGGAGATGGAATAATAAAATGCGCAATGTGCGTAAATATCTCCGTGGTTGGGCGAGACACACGACTGGGATGTTAAAGAAGGAGAAAATGCGTCTTTGTTCCATTATCGATGAGTTAGACCTACTCGCTGAAACTAGGTTGTTATCTTCGCAAGAGATTGAACTAAAAAGTCAATCCAATGCAAAAGTAGAACAAATGTTGCGGGAAGAGGAACTCAAATGGTATCAGAGATCAAAGGCTCAATTCATTCTTGAGGGAGACTCGAATACTCGGTATTTCCATAATGTTGCCAATGGCAGGCATAGGAAAAAACGGATTCAGTGTCTCCATCAGGATGAAGGTCTCATTGAGGGACAAGAGTGTCTCAAGGCCTATATCACAAAGTTCTATAAAGATCTGTTTGGGGCTCCTGAAGTAGGTAATATTACCATGGATGAGAGCCGCACAGATGATATTCCCCAAGTTTCAATGGAAGAAAACGCTTTTCTTACTGCTCCCTTTTCTGAAGAGGAGATAAAGAAGGCTATATTCCAAATGGAACATAATAAGGCACCTGGTCCAGATGGTTGTCCGGCGGAGTTCTATCAGCATTTCTGGGAAATCATTAAACATGATCTCATAGAGATGTTTGATTGCTTACAGAGCGGTCATCTGGAGTTGTATCGCCTTAATTTTGGGGAAATCGTTTTGTTACCTAAGGTTTTGAACGCAGAAAGGATACAACAGTATCGACCAATCTGCCTTCTTAATGTTAGTTTCAAAATCTTTACAAAGGTTGCAACTATTAGGCTAAATTCAGTGGCAGATCATGTGGTAAAACCTACACAAACTGCTTTTATGCAGGGTAGGAATATCCTAGATGGGGTCGTGACACTACACGAAACCGTACATGAGTTGCACACGAAAAAGCTTAATGGGGTAATTCTTAAAATAGACTTTGAAAAGGCCTATGATAAAGTGAACTGGGAGTTTCTACAACAGACTCTGAGAATGAAAGGATTTTCGGAGGAGTGGTGTACTCTAGTTCGCAGCTTCGTAGTTGGAGGTAGCGTGGCTATCAAAGTCAATGATGATGTTGGCCGCTACTTCCAAACTAAGAAAGGCTTGAGACAAGGTGATCCGCTATCGCCCGTATTGTTTAATATTGTGGCAGATATGTTAGCAATCATGATTGATCGAGCCAAGGAAAATGGCCTAATTGAGGGAGTAATTCCACATCTAGTCGATGGGGGATTGTCTATCCTTCAATATGCAGATGATACAATTCTATTTATGGAACACGATTTGGAGAAAGCGGCGAATCTGAAATTAATTCTTTCAGCGTTCGAGCGATTATCTGGATTAAAAATAAATTTCCATAAAAGCGAATTGTTCTGCTTTGGCGAGGCACAAGATGCAGTTGCACAGTATACCGAGCTATTCGGTTGCGAGCAAGGTCAGTTTCCTATTAAGTATTTGGGAATACCAATACATTACAGGAGGTTGACTAATGCAGAATGGGCTCACGTCGAAGAGCGTTTGCAGAAAAGGCTATCTAGTTGGAAAGGAAAATTGTTGTCACTTGGTGGACGATTGGTACTCATTAATTCAGTCCTTACTAATATGGTACTGTATATGATATCTTTCTTCCAGCTACCCAAAGGGGTCTTAAAAAAATTGGATTATTTCCGATCAAGATTCTTTTGGCAGGGTGACAACGAGAAAAAGAAATATCGACTAGCCAGATGGGATGTAGTTTGTCGTCCACGAGATCAGGGAGGGCTCGGGATTCATGACCTGCAAGTCAAGAATTCAGCCCTACTTGGTAAATGGATTTTTAAACTACTAACCGAAGATGGCGTATGGCAGACCATCCTGAAACGTAAATACATAGGTTCAAAAGCAATATCACAGGTTATGTGGAAACCAGGTGATTCACACTTTTGGGCTGGACTCATGGCGAACAAAAATAAGTTTTTTCGCTATGGGGTATTTATGATTAAGGATGGGTCGCAGATACGGTTCTGGGAGGATAAGTGGCTAGGTAATACCACACTCAGAGAACAGTATCCGGCCTTGTACACGATAGCGCGACATAAGGATGATACGCTAGCTACGGTTATGCAAACATCACCTCCTAATGTTACGTTCCGACGAGATTTACTCGGGCCTCGACTCGCGTCTTGGCAAAACCTGGTTAATAGAATAATAATGGTTACTCTTACACCAGGCGCTGATGAGTTTCGTTGGAAGATCACTAAGAATGGTATGTTCTCAGTGGACTACATGTACAGGGCTCTGATCCAATCGGATATGCCAGTCGATATCTTCAAAAATGTATGGCGTATGAAAGTGCCGCTGAAGATTAAGATCTTTGCTTGGTACCTTCGTAAGGGGGTCATACTCACAAAGGATAATCTTGTCAAACGTAATTGGCATGGGAGCTCTAAGTGTGTTTCTTGTTCTCATGATGAGACAATTAAACACTTATTCTTTGAGTGCACATTTGCGCGTTCTATATGGTCCGCTATCCAAATGGCTTCGAATCTATATCCACCCACTTCCGTTGCGAATATATTCGGCAATTGGTTAAACGGGGTTGATATACGATTTAAGACTATTATTAGGGTAGGAGCGCTTGCCGTTATTTGGTCGCTCTGGCTATGTAGAAATGACAAGATTTTCAATGATAAAAACTTTTCTGGTATGCAGGTTCTATTCAGGAGCACAGGTATTCTCCGTTCGTGGTCCACAATACAGCGAGGGGAGTTACGAGGCCTTTTTATGGAGGCATGTGCACGACTGGAGCAGGTGGCGAGGGATATTTTTATCCCACATGGATGGCCGCTTGATCTACGGATTGAGGCTCCATAGCATCGATAGTCTACAGCGCATGTTCTGTGGCATTGTCGCTCTGTTGATTTTTATTTTTATTTTTATTTTCAGTTTCGGATGTCGGCTGTGTGCATCTCATGATGCAGAGGCCGGGTGTAATGCTTAAACCTTTTGAGTAATAAAGCCCTTTATCAAAAAAAAAAAAAATCCATATGATAGCTCTTAGCCATCGTCTTTTTTTTCTTTTGACAGCTCTAAGCCATCGTCTTATGACAACTTCATAAGTTTTTTTTTTCTGTCAGAAATCAATATGGCATCTTTCCTTTGTTTTAATAGCAAATATGTTCATGAGTTGTTACGTGTTCTTTAATATAAGTAAAGAGAATATCACTAGGGAAATTACTTTTTTTCTCGACGAAGCAAAGCGTTCTTGAGGGAGGCAAAGATACCGTCTACAATTAGAGCATCTCCACTCGCGCCCCTAAATACCTCCCCAAAGCCGCTTCGCTTCGAATCGGCCCCGAAGCCGTCCAGTCGCGCCCCCCAATGGGACTTCCCGTCCGGACGGCCCCCAATTCCCGTCCGGAAGAACCAGCCCGAACCCACCCCAGGGGTTCCCGTGGGGGATCCGGGCGACTCGACGAGCGCCGTGGCCCCGTCTTGTCAGCGACACAAAGCGTCCCTCGAAAAAGCGGCACACGGGGAAAATGATAACTTTTGTCTTGCACAACTCCTCGATAAGGAATATGTCAATAGTGAACCAAAGCGAGGAGGCTCCAAGTTGGGGAGGAGAAAGACCAAGCCGAGGATGAGAATGGAGGACCACTGCATGCTCTTCGTCGACTATTTTGCCCATGAGTCAAGATTCGATGCAAAGCACTTTCGCCGGAGATTTCGGATGAGCCAAAGATTGTTCCTCATGTTGGTGCAACATGTGCGGGAGCACGACACCTGGTTCAATATGAAGAAAGACGTTGTGGGGTGGTTGGTTTCTCATTAATTCAGAAGTGCACTGCTGCTTTGAGAATGCTTGCATATGGAGACCCTGCAGATGGTTGGGACTCCGGACGACTATCTGCACATGCTCGAGTCGATGGCTATCAAAAACATGTACAGGTTCTGCAAGACGATAGTGGATGTGTGTGGCCACACTACTTGAGAGGACCAAACGAGCAAGAAACTGCTCGAATATTGTTTTGGGTGTTTTTCTTGGGGGCGACGAATGGGGAAGGGCGCCCCCCAATGGCGTCGGGCCGTCCGGACAGCCCCCAAAGGGCTCGTCCCGACGCTGATCCAGACGTCTATTGGGGGCGCCGAATGGAAATGCTCTCAGAGTTTCTTTCCGACCCGGTCATGCTACCGTCAAGAATGGCAGTTTTTTTTTGCGGTTGACCTCCCACCATGAACAAATGGTCCTCTAATTTGACTTTTATGTGTCCACATCAAGAAAGGCCTAAGAGCATCTCTAGCAGATCACTTAAAATTTTAACTCCTTATATGGACTCTTATTCTTAACTATATTTTGAAGAGTTAAAGATGGCGGTTCCTAACCCAACCACTATATTTAACTTCTTAAAAAATGTCTAAAGTTTTCTAGCTTTCGCACATACATTTTGAACATTTGCACGGATTCTCATCAATCATTCGAATGATTCAAATTCAACATATGCAATAAGCAAATAGTAGGATCGAACAATTCAAATATAACATGCATACCATCAATCAAGTTTGATCCAAAATAACCACACCATATCATGTCTTATGCCGTGGATCAAAACCCTAACGAATGATCTATGTAAACTCAAGCACCAATGAAACCATCACCACCAAGGAAATCATCACCATCATCATGGCCAACTCCATCAACACACGCACGGCCACCTCCATCAACACCCCCACAGCCACTTTGGCCACGATCTCTCCACGAGAGATCCCAATACCTCTTTTCGTGGTATCCATATTGTTTAGGTCCATGAACATGATAGCATGATCCACAAACTTATTCTCATGTGCAAGAATTTTCTCTTTGGCTGCAAATTTGAACCTCCACTTCTCGTCCTCCAATGCCTTGAGTTCTCTCCACGTTGCCACCTTGTCTTCTTTACATTTGGCCTCCAATGCTTTCTTGGTCTCAATCATGTCAGAAAGCTCATCCTAGTAGGCGCCGACAACCCGACACATCCTATCTTCTTCCTCTCATTTTAAATCTTCTGCCCATTCCACCATTGTGGTTGTTGCATCCTTGAAACTACCCTTGACGGCCTTGGTAGGCAGTGCGCCGGTGGGCGACACCACATTTTTTTTTGGAGATATGCCCTAGAGACAATAATATTCGGTTATTATTCTATCTCCAAGTTCAGAATTAAGTTTATGTCATCATACTAAAACCGTTGTAGCACTTGAAAAGTGAGTTTTCAAAGAAATATCTTTGTGTGGGTGTGAATACATAGACAAACAATAGTTCCTAATATTGTCTCTAAGATTATCTTATGGTTTGTGATATGGTCACATTTTCCTGATAGTGAACTCGATTATAAGTCTATCAAACCAAAAGAGTTTATTGTTATGGTAACAATAGTGATGAACCGACAAAGTATATGATCTTACTAAAAGAGACTAAAGAGTTGAATTGTATTTTGGAAAGTACATATGAAGTTGCCATTGACTATAATTTCTATACTATGAGAATATCTATTGACGCGCGATCAAAAGTTGTACATTGGATGTCATCAATTGTCTTTGTGTAACTGGGATCATAACGGTCATGTCTGGGTACATCTAGAAAGTGTAATGGAACTAAGATTGTTCAAGACTAGTACTTAACTATTCTAGACGTTGGAGAGATACATGTTGTGTGCCCTCTCACTATCATCGATGTCAACCAATCTTGCCCAGACATAATGTGATTTATCACAAGGACATCGAGGATATGGATGAGAAAAGAGGACGATATCGGTAATGAGTTTTATGTGTGTTATGATCAAAGATTTTGATCATATCAAATCATATAGTCTCACCTAGTGATATCATTGGTATCGTGAAGTTAAGGGAATAAGTGCAATGAGTAACTTATAAGGTTCCCTCATTCTTCATGAACAAACAGGAGCCATCATGGACGTCCACGATCCCATTGTTGATTATTGTTCCGTAAGTTCCTGAACATGTCTATGTGTTATAGGGTCTTTACGGGTCGTATTCTTAAGCCATGACAACCTTTAATTGGGAGTGTGAAGATGTTTTTATCCGTTTTATAAATGTTTGATGTCGATAAGATGTCACAGAAACAAGTCCGATGTCAATCGGAGAGGTCTCGGGAAAGTAACTATAAGGGAAAAAATATGTGGGTGTTAGACAGAATTTATATGTGAGATAAAGGCGGACATGACATGTACGAAGATGTTAGAAATATGTTACTAACTTCATTAGATATATCGATTATTTTATATATTGGGTTCATAGGGTTCTGGAGAATTTCGAAAAAATGGGAAGGGGGTGCTGGAGGGGGCAGTATCACCCTTAGGCCGCACCAATATGTGGGGCTGACAGGTGGGCCCAAGGCCTCCAATCATTGCACTAGGAACCTTCCAGTATTTTTCCTTAATTTATTTTAAAGGAAACATAAAAGAAAAATGAAAAGGGGGAGAGGAGGTGGAGTTGGACTCCCCAAAGGGGATTCCAATCGGAGTTACGCTAGGAAGAGGGGTGCAACCACCTATTTTGGTGCAGCTAGCCCATCCTAGCTTAACTAGGAATCATCCGTACCCTTTGGTAAGTCTCCCGTTCTGTCCAACTAAAAAAAGGACACCCAAGGCTCAAAACAAACCACACTATTGGCTCTCAAGGCTCTCTCCCCTTGGACTCTAATCAAGCAGTCGAGGACGCACTTGACCTGGCAGACAGGGCACGGGATAAAGAACTCGCACGCACTGCCTTATATCAACAAGGCTTGCGTAACTATCATGCCTGTCAAGTGCGCAGCAGAATCTTCAACGTGGGTAACCTGGTGCTACGACTGAAGCAAGGGAGCCATGACAAGATGACATCACCATGGGAAGGACTCTACGTGATAGGAGAAGTACTCGGAAACGACGCATACAAGCTCAAGGAAAAAAAGACAGGGAACTTCTACAAGAATCCATGGAACGTCTCGCAGTTGTGTGTTTTTTACACATAGTTTATTATTCGGTACAATTAAGAATAAAAATATTTTAGCCATTTCTGTATTCTGATCGAAATAATCAATATTACCCTCAGCTGCGAGGATTTTTCTCATGCATGTTTTACAATTATATTCACGAGTCAGTCGCGGCATCACCCGAGTTGCTATGAATCACAGCTACACTCGGAGGCTGCGTAGCAAACAGTTCAGACAGAAATATTGGGCTGACTTGCAGTCGCACTCGAAATACTTGGGCGCTCCGTAGCAAACAGTTTAGACAGAAATCTGGGTGTGACTCCCAGCGGCAGTCGCACTCGAAATACTTGGGGGCTGCGCAGCAAACAATATACACAGAAATCTTGGGGTGACTCGGATACGTCATAAACGTATGCTTAATTTTTTATGTTCCATGTTGTTTTCATGTTATTTGCTACATGTTTGCTATACACTTTATCGATTTTCGGGACTAACCTATTGACAAGATGCCACACAGCCAGTTCCCTGTTTTCTGTTGTTTTTAGTTTCAGAAAAGTTGTTCTGGAAATATTCTCGGAATTGGAAAATTCGAAGCCCGGAGGTCTTAGAATTCCCGAAGGTTCCACGGAGTCCCGAAGAGGCCCGGAGGGGGGCCACACCGGGCGGCGCGCACCCTGTCCGCGCGCATGGGGTGGTGTGGGCCCCTCGGGCATACACCGCCATCGCCCTTTCGCCTATTTATTACCCCTGATATGTGAACCCTAAAAATATATCAATTCTTCCCGAGAAACACATGAGGCCGCCTTCATCGTCAAATCGAGATCGGGAGGGTTCTGGAGCTCTCCCCGGCACCCTGTCGGGAGGGAAATTCATCACCGGAGGGGTCTACACCACCATGCCCGCCTCCGGAGTTATGCGTGAGTAGTTCATCCTTGGACTACGGGTCCATAGCAGTAGCTAGATGGTTGTCTTCTCCACTTTATGTCTCATGTTTCGATCTCGTGAGCTGTCTCACATGATCGAGATCATCTTATTGTAATGCTACATATCGTGTTTGTTGGGATCTGATGAATGTTGAATGCTATGTCTTCTGATTATCAATCTATCATGTTATCTTCATGTATATGTTATTTATGATCTTGCATGCACTCCGTTATTAGTAGATGCTCTGGCCAAGTAGATGCTAGTGACTCTAAGAGGGAGTATTTATGCATCTGTGCTCGAGTGACAGAAACATCGCAAATGGAGGATATGTTGTTGCCATTAGGGAGAAAACAACGATGTTTACTTCATTTACATTGTTTACATTACACACATTGCTTACTGTGATTATCTATTGCTTGCAACTTAATACCCAATGTTTGTTCAGATGATATTCGGAGGGTGGATTATTAGTCATATATGGAGTTGTATGACGGTCTATGTATTTTGTTGTACTGCCCACATGAACCACATAGTAATCTTTATGTCTTGCATATGCACTACGGTGCAGCCTTCATTTCGATCAATTGCCCAGCTGTAATTCGTTCACCACACATGTTGTTTATATTCTATGGAGAGACACCACTAGTGAACTGTGGAGCCCGGTCCATTTTCTCATACTAATAATACAACCACCGCATTTACTGCTTTCACACTGCTGCTACTGTTTTCATATTGTTATCGTACTATTTTCCACACCATACGTTTAACATCTTTGTGTTCAACAAAACCGGTGAGATTGACAACCTCGCTGCTTAGTTGGGGCCAAGTGATTTGATTGTGTTGTGTAAGTTCCACGTTGCTGCTGAACCGGTAGTGCGCCCTACGATCTCAACTACATCAACCTTTTGAAGTTACTCCTTCCTCCTAGTGGTTGATTAAACCTTGGTTTCTTTCTGAGGGAAAACTGCTGATGTGCTCATCATACCTTCCTCTTGGGGTCTCCCAACGAGTGCAAGATCTGCACCATCAAGCTACTTTTCTCGCATCGTTGCCGGGGAGGAATAGAATTTCTGCAAGGGGAGTCTCTCACTTCCAATCTCTTTACTTTTTTATTGTTTTGCTTAGTTTATTTTTTTGTCTTGTTTTCTTCTCTTTATCAAAAACACACACAAAAAAGTTCTTATTCTAGTTGTAGTTTTTATCCTGTTTCTAGTCTTGCTAAAATGACTACTCCTGAGAACACTAAGTTGTGTGACGTTACTAGCACCAACAACAATGATTTTATTAGCACACCTATTGCTCCACCTTCTCCTGCTACTGATTTTATGAGATTAAGCCTGCACTATTAAATCTTGTTACGAGAGAGCAATTTTTAGGTATTAGTACTGATGATGCTGCAGCCCATCTTAATAATTTTGTTGAACTATGTGAGATACAAAAATATAAAGATGTAGATGGAGATATTATTAAACTCAAATTGTTTCCTTTCACTTTGAGAGGAAGAGCTAAAGAATAGTTGCTATCTTTGCCTAGAAATAGTATTGATTCTTGGACTAAGTGTAAAGATGCTTTCATTGGAAAAAATTATCCTCCTGCTAAGATTATATCTTTAAGAAGTAGAATTATGAATTTTAAGCAACTTGATAATGAGCATGTTGCTAAAGCTTGGGAAACAATGAAATATTTAGTAAAGAATTGTCCCACTCATGGACTGACTATTTGGATGATCATCCAAACCTTCTGGATTCAGCTGTTGGAGGAACCTTTATGTCCATGACCTTGGGGGCAGCAACAAAGCTTCTTGATAATATGATGGTAAATTATTTTGAATGGCACACTGAGAGAGCTACAACTGGTAAGAAGGTATATTCTGTTGAAGAAACCTCCTCTTTGAGTGATAGAATTGATGCTATTATGTCTAAGCTTGTTAATGGCCATGCTCCTATTGATCCAAAAAATGTTCCTTTAGCTTCTTTGGTTGCTCAAGAAGAGCATGTTGATGTGAACTTCATTAAAACTAATAATTTCAACAATAATGCTTATAGGAATAATTTTGCTAGCAATAATTATAGGCCATATCCTCCTAATAATAATAATGCTTATGGTAATTCTTACAACATCAACAAAGGTGTACCCTATGGTCTTGAGAACATGCTTAAGAATTTTATTAGTATACAAACTTCTTTTAATAAATCTATTGAGGAAAAGTTTGGCAAAATTAATGTTCTTGCTTCTAAAGTTGATAGCATTTCTCTTGATGTTGATTTTCTGAAACTAAAGGTTATGCCTCATGATTTTAAACAAAGAAAAACTCTAAATTCCATCCAAATTCGAATTGATGACAATGTTAGGATATTAGCTGAATTGCATGCTAGATGGGAAAGAGAAGATGAAATAGCTAGAAAGAATAATATAGCTAATGTTTGCACCATTACCACCACTAGTAAAACTGAAGCTTCTCATGCTAGTAAACCTTCTAATATCAATGGTAAAGTAATTTGTGTTTGCAATATTCCCACTTCTACTATTAAAAATGCAAAACTGCCTGAAACTGCTAAAAATGCTCCTCATAAAAGTGCTGAAATTTTTAGAAACATGGGAGACAATGGTCCCATTAACTTTTATAAAAATGATCTTGACTTTGATTATTTCAACATAACTGAAGTGATTAAGTTCTTACAAAACCTTGCTAGTTTTCCTAATGATAGTGCTATGAATATGGCTTTCAGAAAACATATTAGAAATGCTCTCATGCAAATAAGAGAGGATGAATTAAGATGTGAAGCCTCTATCCCTAGGAAGTTAGATGATGGTTTGGAACCTATCATAAAATGAAAGTGAATGGTTTTGATTGCAATGCTCTATGTGATCTTGGTGCTAGTATCTCTGTTATGCCTAAGAAACTTTATGATATGCTTGATTTACCACCATTGGAACCCTATTATTTGGATGTTCGTCTTATTGATAATGTTAGAAAGAAACCTTTGGGAAGAGTTTATGATGTTGTTATAATAGTTAATAACAACCTTGTCCCCATTGATTTTGTTGTCTTGAATATTGAATGCAATGCTTCTTGTCCAATTGTTTTGGGAAGACCGTTTCTTAGAACTGTTGGTGCTGTTATTGATATGAAAGAGGGGAATATTAAATTTCAATTCCCACTGAAGAAAGGTATGGAACACTTTCCTAGAAAGATAATTAGGTTTCCTTTTGATTCTATTATTCTAACAAATTAAAATTTGGATGCTTCTTCACTTGAAAACATGTGAATCTACATTTCTGGGCCTAGGTAAAAGGCGTTAAAGAAAATCACTTCTTGAGAGATAACCCATGGTTTTATTTTTGCTTTGTTTTTTAGTCAAGGGGTTGTATACTTCTGTATCAACTCCTTTGTATCTTTATTCTCATGTATTAGTTGTTCCAAGTAAAGTTTCCAACGAGATTTGGTGTTGGTTTTGGATTTCTGCGCAGGAAACATATTTCTGTTGTCCACCGTAAACAATCGTATAAAATCCAGAAAGATCAGAATGACCTGAAACTTTTTATTTTCCTCAGCTAATTACGAAACTTTTTCGTTGTTTAAGTTTTTGATTTGAGCAATGTAGGTGCCCCGAAAAAATTCGTCTTTACAGACTGTTCTGGGTTTGGCAGATTCTGCCATTTTTCTTGCATTTGCTCTTTTACGATGTCAAGTGGATTTCTTTGCTTCACGAAACATCATCGGTTGTAGCTAATGTTTGAAAGTATAAATAGAACTTGTTCCCATACAGAACCCATGAATTTTTGATTGTTTCACTAACCCTCTAATGTGAATTACTCTTTGAGTGTGGTGTGAAGGAAGTTTTCAAGGGTCAAGAGAAGAGGGTGATATAATGTGATCAAGAAGAGTGCAAGGTCAAACTTGGGGATGCCCCCGAGGTTCATCCCAGAAAATTCTAAGAAGAATCAAGCATCCAAGCTTGGGGATTCATAAGGAATCCTCTTCATCATCAACAATTTATCAGGCTAGTGAAACTATATTTTTTATCCGGTCATATCATATGAAATTTACTTGGAGCGTATGTTTGTTTTTGGTTTGTTTTCCTTTGTTTTTTTTGTTTTCCTTGCTACAATAAACATCATTGGAACCTATCATTCTTGTTTGGGAGAGATACACTCTCCGCCTTTTCATTTGAATACTAGTTATGCTCGTATTCTTAGTTTTTCTTCTAGCTGCTGCAAAATTCTTGTTTAGCTCATGTTTTCGTGCATATCTTATTCAAAGATGTTAGTTTTAGTAGAGTTATGTGAGTATTATCGTGCTTGATTTGTGTATCATTTAGAGAGTTTTTGTTAAAACGTACTTTGTATGGTGCTTGTTGGGAGAAAAAACTACTGCATGTGGTAGAATTTATAACGATGCAAATAGAAGCTTGCGTAGACTGTGGACGGACTTTTTTCATGTCATGCTAGATGTTATTTAAATTTTAAATCCTAGTGGTTATTTTTGTAGCATGATTTGTATCAAATATCTGAGAGTGTTTAATGTTCCATTTAAAGAATCGTGAGTTGTTCTTCTCATATTGAAGCATAAAGTTGTGGTGTTCTCCTTTGAATGCTTTATTTCGTTGACTTGGCGCATGCTAACACCATGTTTATGACTACAAACCAGTCCCTTATAGAATCTATGATCATTTAGTTTTTGAACTTGTAGTACCACTTATGCCTTGATTAATGATGTTTTTGTCGCTATGCATGATTATGACCTTTATGCTCTCTTGATTTGTCGCTCCCAGTCTTTTGCTAGCCTCCACCTGTAGTGGGTATGAGCTCGACTCGTGCATCTAACTCCCAAAAAACCAAAGTATGCCAAATGTGTCCACCATACCTACCTATATGTGGTACTTAATCGCCACTCCAAAGTAAATTTCTCATGTGTTACCTTTAAAACTTTCAAAATTACTCATGTTTTGTGTTCCTTTTTAGCTCATGAGGATGTAAATAGAGAATCATTATCTCACTTGTTGATTGGATTTCACACCCTGGACTAGTGGCTTCATCCGCTTATCCAATTGATAGAAGATCTGGCAGAGGGGTGCCCAGCCCCAAATTAATACAAACAAATTCTCTTCATTATTTTTGCCCCTGATTTATCAGTCAAAGCATAATTGTGTAAAAAAAGAGAAAGAGGGATGACCTACTACACCATTTGCGTCTTTCAATGGGAGCCTCTCTTGTGAAGTGTAGTTGGCTTGTGACGTACCATGTTTTCTGTTTACCATTCGTTGACATAAGTATACACTTCTCTAAAAACTAGACACTCCTCCATGGTATGTGATTGTTGGCAGGCACCCGAGGATTCGGTAAGCCATGGTTTGTGTAAGATGGTTGGGAGGAGTGTCAAACATTTTATATGCCTCTGTTTAATGAAATAAAAAGATCTAGAATGTGAGTGATCCATGCTTCCCTCTACGAAGGGCCTTTCTTGTACTTTTATGTTGCGTCTCCATCTTCTAACTTTATGCACAGTTCAGTGAGCATAATTTCCATTCTGAGTTTAATGTGCATTTGTCCCAAAAAAATTATTAATTTCTTCATGATGTGTTATTACTTGCTCTCAAATTATTTGTTCTAGTCTTCCTTTTTAAACTTTGAAGGTGTCCTGGCATTTATGTTTTGTCCCACTCTTAAGGACAACCGAAATATCACTTTGCTATGTTTTCTCGATACTTGAAACAAATTTATAACTTTCAACGCATTGTTATTCATGATCTTTTATTTGTGTTACTTCTCATGATGGAGAGTGATTGCTATGTTTTATTGCTAGAATTATACCTACCATGCTTATGTTTAAAGTACTATATCTCAGCTTACATATGCTTTTACAATATTGATGATCAAGTTTATGTTGGTAGAATGTCAACTCGGAAATTATGTGTTTTTATTGTTTACCTACTCGAGGACGAGTAGGAACTAAGCTTGGGGATGTTGATATGTCATAAACGAATCCTTAATTTCTGATGTTCCATGTTGTTTTCATGTTATTTGCTACATGTTTGCTATGAACTTTATGCCATTTTATCGATTTTTGGGACTAACCTATTGACAAGATGCCACAGTGCATGTTCCCTATTTTCTGTTATTTTTAGTTTGAGAAAAGTTGTTCTAGAAATATTCTCGGAATTGGAAAATTCGAAACCCAGAAGTCTTAGAATTCCCGAAGGTTCCACGGAGTCCCAAGAGGCCCGGAGGGGGGCCACACCATAGGGCGGCGCGCCCCCTGGCCGCGCCATGGGGTGGTGTGGGCCCCTTGGGCATGCACCGCCATCGCCCTTTCGCCTATTTATTCCCCTCGATACGTGAACCCTAAAAATATACCACTTCTTCCCAAGAAACACCCGAGGCCACCGTCATCGTCAACCCGAGATCGGGAGGATTCTGGAGCGGGAGGATCTGGAGCTCTCCCCGCCATCCTGCCAAGAGGGAAATTCATCACCGGAGGGGTCTACACCACCATGCTCGCCTCCGGAGTGATGCGTGATTAGTTCATCCCTTGACTACGAGTCCATAGCAGTAGCTAGATGGTTGTCTTCTCCACTTTATGCCTCATGTTTAGGTCTCGTGAGCTCCCTCACATGATCAAGATCATCTTATTGTAATGCTACATGTTGTGTTCGCTAGGATCTGATGAATGTTGAATGATATGTCTTCTTATTATCAATCTATCATGTTATCTTCATGCATATGTTATTTATGATCTTGAATGCTCTCCGTTATTAGTAGATGCTCTGGCCAAGTAGATGCTAGTGACTCCAAGAGGGAGTATTTATGCTCGATAGTGGGTTCATGGCTCTTTGCATCTATGCTCGAGTGACAGATATGTGACAGATGGAGGATGTGTTGTTGTCATTAAGGAGAAAACAACGATGTTTACTTTGTTTACATTGTTTACATTACACACTTTGCTTACTGCAATTATCTGTTGCTTGCCTTAATACCCAACGTTTGTTCGAAAGATATTCGGAGGGTGGATTATTAGTCATAGATGAGGGTGGATTTTGTTGTAATGCCCGCATGAATCGCATAGTAATCTTTATGTCTTGCATATGCACTATGGTGCATCCTTCATTTCTATCAATTACCCAGCTATAATTCGTTCACCACACATGTCATTTATCTTCTATGGAGAGACAACACTAGTGAACTGTGGCCCCCGGTCCATTTTCTACTACTGATAATACAACCACTGCAATTACTGTTTTCACACTGCTGCTAGTGTTTTCATATTGTTCTCGTAATATTTTCCACACCATATGTTTAACATCTTTGTGTTCAGCAAAACCGGTGAGATTGACAACCTCACTACTTCGTTGGGGAAAAGTGATTTGAGTGTGTTGTGTAGGTTCCACGTTGCTGTTGAACCAGTAGTGCGCCCTACCATCTCAACTGCATCAACCTTATGAAGTTACTCCTTCCTCCTACTGGACGATTAAACCTTGGTTTCTTTCTGAGGGAAAACTGTTTTTGTGCTCATCATAACTTCCTATTGGGGTCTCTCAACGATTGCAAGATCTGCACCATCAGACTCCCAGCCGCAGTCGCACTTGAAATACTCGGGGGCTGCACAACAAACAGTTTAGACAGAAATCTGGGGGTGACTCCCAGCCACAACGCACTCGAACTACTCGGGGGTTGCATGGCAAACGGTTTACATAGAAATCATGTGGTGACTGCCAGCCGAAGCGCACTCGAAATACTCGGGGGATGCATAGCAAACAGTTCAGAAGAAAATCTATGGGTTTAGTCCCATCTGCAGTCGCAATCGAAGTACTCAGGGGCTACACAACAAAGAATTCAAACATAAATTTTGGGATGATCTACAACTGCAGTCGTATTCGAAGAACTCGAAGGATACTGATAAAAAACAAAGATCTGACACAAGGAAGAGCACTCGAGAACAAAAGGACATACTGGCACTCAATCTGAAAAATTGGTTTTTTCATTCATATATAGTACATACAATTACATGGTGATTGACATATGCAACAAAGATAACAAACACCTAGAACTACAGAGTCCATCCACCTTGGAGCTGAATATAGATTTCTTCCTCAGCCAAACACATGAGTGCGACAGTTGCAGGTGTTTATGCTACATAACGAGCAGTCATGTTAACATGCTGATGACCGCGAGGAGCATGAGGACCTCTACCAATTTTCAGCAAATTCATATGGGGATAATGAGTTTTGACAATAGCTAGTGCAACCTTATCTCCCCCAACAAGTTAAAGACGGATGAGTGCCTTAGCATGATCAAAACTGCTGAATTTTTGTATCACACTGAAAAGACCTTCGGGCAGCTTGTTATGTGGGAAAAGGGCTCCATAAATGTTATAGAAAGCAGAATGACAAGGGCCAAATACCCCCACCAACCTTATGGTCCTGAGTCCTCAGAGTCAGGAACACTCGAGACTTTTCAACATCAGCACACAAAGACGAAGAGCTATAAGCAGAAAGCTTTAGGCGTTCTTCTTCAATATATCAAGTTTCTTCAGCAGCATTTTCTTGAACACCTATGGACAAAATTATTTTTACAGATAAGAGGAAATCAAGATTACTGAGGAAAAAACAAGAAGCTGATACTAAAAAACTTACAAGATAAGTCAGACATTATTGCAGCCAGCTCAGCCAAAAGAAAATCTTCACGCTCTACAGCAGTTTGCTCTTTTTCTTTTGCAGCATCGAGCTGATTTTTTAGAACCTTAACTTCCTCTTCTTTACTCAAAAGCTTAGCTCTCAGTAAATTCACTAATTTAGAGGAAGAAGAAATTCAAGGGATTGAAGTTGATGGATTTGAAGAACTAGAAGCCCCAGGTGCCTAAAAGAGAAAACGATTTATTAACACTCGGTTACTATTTCGCTCGAGTATTCAGCATAATCATCTTGCTTCATACTCAGGGGCTACTCCCACCGGAAGAAAGCATAAGGACAAAAGGCTTACCAACAGAAATAAAGCAAGAAAATACTTTAGACTTATATTGGAAAAACCAAACATTCTTTCATCCATAAGCGAGTGCACAAAGTTCACTACAAAGAATGGAGTGGATTAAATGCACTCAGTCACCGCTATTACTATTCGATAGAAAAATAAAACTAGGACTCTATGGATGTCCCCTAAGCATCTATAGCAGCTTCAGCAGCCTACGCTCGAGCTTCAAGCATTTTTAGCAGACCATCGGCTAGGGTGAAGGGGTTGAGGTCTACCTCTTGCCCGTCTGAGTCTAGTGGAGGTCCGCTTAGTGCATCTTCAAAGTTTCCTTCGATGTCGTGCCCTGATACGTCTCAAACGTATCTACAATTTTCAATGCTCCATGCTTGTTTTCTATCCAATAACTTTATGTTTTCACAAGTTTTCCTTCGTTTCTAGACGTTTTCATGGACTAACCTATTGACAACATGCCATAATGTCAGTTCCTGTTTTCTGCTGTTTTTTATTTCAGAGAAGTTGTTCTGGAAATATTCTCGGAATTGGACGAATCGAAGGCCAAAGTCGCTATTTTCCTGACACGTGAACGGAGTCTAAAGGATACCTGGAGGGGGGCTCTGAGGCAGCCACACCACCTGGTGGCGCATCCCCCTCCTCTGGTCGCGCCGCCACATGGTGTGGTCCCCTCGGACGCCCACCGACATCGCCCTTTCCCCTATATATTCCCCCTGATGCATAAACCCTAAAAGATCTAGCCTCCATCCACGAAAGGTTCCGTAGCTCCGCCGCCATTGCAGACAAGATTCGGGGGACATAAATCTCTGTTATGGCACCCTGCCGGGACGGGGAAGTGCCCCCGGAGCCATCTCCATCGACTCCACCACCATGTCCATCACCGTTGCTTACTCCCATGATGAGGAGGGAGTAGTTCTTCCCGAGGGTGAGGCCTCTACCGGTAGGCATGTGTCTCATCTCTCTCTCTCCTATGGTGTGATCTTTATGTGATCATGAGCTTTGTAATCTAGTTGGATAAGTAGATGTTACTCTTCATCTGTTTTGCTACTCAAGTGGTTTTGTTATAAGATCTTCATAGACACTTTGATCACGATGTAAAGGTGACAGTGTGTGCACTGTGTGTATGATTTATATATTTTGTGTTGGATGACCCTATGAAATTGTGGTGTTTGTCTGGAACCATCTAGGGCTCATAGTGACAGTGCGAGATTACCTAGATGGGGAATGCAACTCTAAGGAGTGCTTTTATAGACCTACGCGATGATTGTTGTTTGTTATCCGACCGGAGAGTGGTTCAGAGTAGCATAGTAAAGAGAAGATATTTACGCATTCAATTATGTTATTATTGTTGATAGTATCCACTAGTGAAAGTATGATCCCTGGGCCTAGCATTGAAACACCGTTGACAATCAGTTCTGCTACATGTTTGCTTGCTTCCATTTTTATTTCAGATTGCTATTATCACTTATAATCATCCATATTACTTGTACTTCACTCTCTCTTCGACGAACTAGTGCACCTATACAACTGACAATTGTATTAGGTGTGTTGGGGACACAAGAGACTTCTTGCATCGTAATTGCGGGGTTGCTTGAGAGGAATATCTTTGACCTCTTCCTCTCTGAGTTCAGTAAACCTTGGGTGATCCACTTAAAGGAAACTTGTTGTTGTTCTACAAACCTCTGTACTTGGAGGCCCAACACTGTTTACAAGAATAGAAGCGTGCGTAGACATCATGCGCTCGAGCGAGTGTTAGCACTGCCTCCACCCCGGAAAGGGTTTGCTCCCGACTTAAATCAGCCAGGACGCTCGTGTCATGAAACACGCCCAACAGAGCACTCAAAGTCGAAGGAACCTCTTCTTCGGGGAAGAGGCCCTCATGGAAGGATGCGAGTACTCCCTGAAGTTTCTCTAGCAAATCCTATGCTTTCTCCACCTGCTGCTCGTAGGAGGTAACAACATCCAGCAACGGCCCCTTCCGCATTCAACGAGATAACAAATGAGGACTACCGACAACAGCTACAACAATATAAAGTGATCATTATTAAACATACAAGAAATACCAAGAGAAAAGCACCTTGAAACAAGTAAAGAACAAGTACGTGTCAGGCTATCTGTCAAGGAGTGGAATCGACGGATAAGAGTCTCTTCTAGATCAAAGAACTTCTTACCTACCTCCTTTTCCTTCTCCTTGGACTCGCCATCCTTCCGAATAGTAGCTTTGGTCCTTTTCTGGGCAGTTGTGGCCTCTAGCCGAAGAGCAACATTCTACGCCTTGAGTTCTTTAACTCGAGCAATTGCATAATATTTCTCAGCGTTCATCGAAACCAAGAGTTCTAACACAAGCCAAGAAAATCAATTAGATGCGCAAGATCATGGAAGAAAACTGACAGTAATTCACTGAAGCAAGTTTTTACTTTTCTCCTTAGAGAGCTTGGCTAAAGCAGAGTCTCTTTGCCTCCGAATACCGACGAAGCGGATGCCCAGGTCCTTCATGCTCTGCAGGAAAGGCTAGAGTAATATAAACATCAACAATCGAGTAAGATTCTTTGAGTCTATGCTCGCATGCATCCAGCCAAACCCAGAATCGGGGGCTACTCTCGTCAGGAGCGCTGATCGCGCACCCGACGGAACGAGCAAAAAACACAAAAGAAAGGCGAAAAAGAAACTCACGTGGTCTCAAACCTGGAATTCACGAGCCAAGGTGTTGATGTCTATTAGATCCACCGTCCAAGCTCCTTGACCTGTAGGTGTCTTTTCTGTGTCAGCAACAGCTGAGCGCATATGGACACTCTCTGGCACGACTCCTTTATCCCGAGTTCCCTGTGAGGAACCAGAACCAGAAGCCGTGGGAGCATTGGCCTCAGGAGCAGCACCTGAATCATTCCTCCCATGAGTAGGAGGAGTGGTGTAGCAATCGAAGCAGTAGGAGGAGTCGAGGCAGCAGAAGGATTCGAAGCAGGAAGTGGCGTCGGGGCCCTAGGAGGAATTGGAGCCCTGGGAGGATCACTAAAATAAACAAAGAAGAGATGTTGATTGTTAAAATTATAAGTCAAGACTCGACTAGTACGACAGAAAAGAAGAGTGGAACTCGCCCGCTTAGAGAACTCAAATCATATACACGTCGAACTTTCTAAGCCACCGATGGTAGAGGAACATGCGGAGGCATCGAAGAGATAGGAACTGCAGAGATTGGGTTCCTTATCTCATCCCCTCGGGTTTCACTCGTGGAGCTCGAGTCCCTGGAGGTAGCTTCCTCAAGCTCGGTTTCCACTCGAGTATGCTCAGAGGGCACTTGCGACTCCTCAGCACTTTCCCCTTGAAAATCCTCTGGTTCATCTGCCTTTCGAGAAGAATTAGCCATAGCGACTGAAGGGATTGAATCTAGATCGACAACATTTGCCACAGTTAAACCTTCCAGAAATGGGACGATACCCGCCTTGGGTGGCTCGCTGGCTAAGAAGTCTAAGTTCTAAAAGAAAGAAGGAATGGAAGGAAGCAGTCAAATAATCAGAAACAGGAAATATTAGAAAGCAACGACAAAGTAAAAAATAAATATAAACTCAATTTGGTGCGATCAGTCGTAGAAGAAAGTGGAGGGACAGTAGGAGTTGAGTCGACTGGGTCTCACTCTTTGACTCGAGTGGTCTGGCGCAAACACTGCTCGATCTCGTTACTCAAGAGCTCTTCATGGCGCAGACGATGAGCTGGATTGGCACTCGAATATGCCCACATTGGCATCTCCCTGGCTTGGAGCGGTTGCACTCGACGCCTAAGAAATACCGAAGCCAAGTGAGTTCTAGTGAGTCTTCTGGCCTTCAGGGTAGCAACTTGAGACACCAGGTCTTTAGTCTTCTCCACCTCTTCCGTGGACAGTTGGTTCTTCCATGAGCGTCTGGGAACTACTGCTTGCCCAGATCCACCAAAGGAGAACTGTCGGCATTGGACGAGTCCTTGGCATAGAACCATTGACTCCAGCACCCGGTGACGGATTCGATGAAACCCATATTGAAGTAACCCAATTTGGGGTTAATCTGGATATTGCAGCCGCCAACCTCGTGCGGGTCGTTGCTGCTAGGTTGGGCCTTGACGTTGAAGAAATGCTTGAAGAGCGCCCAGTGTAGAGTCACCCGGAGGTAGCACTCGCACAACACGATGAAACACGCTATGTGTTGCACCGAGTTGGGTGGGACGTCATGCACTTGCACCCCGTACACCGGAGCGCGAAGAGGAAAGGATCAAGGGGGAAAGACACACCCCTAAGGATGTGGTCCACGAAATCCACCCGTTCGTTGGCCTCCGGGGTTGGGCGTACCTCTGAACCTAGGCGCCACCGTGAGCCGGCCTAGAGCAGCTCCTAGCGTTCGGCACTCGAAAGGAGCCTCGCGGTGCTAGTCGATTTGACCCACTTTCCGCCTTTGCGCTGCTGGTTCTTCGCGTCGCATGTTGCGGACGAGCCAATGTTCTTCTGGGTGTTCACCATGATGTGAATCTAAAGGAGCTCAACGGAGCGCAGCAATGGCTCTGATGCAGGAAGGAGGAAGCAGATGCATGATCGAGGAAGAATAAGAAGGGGAAAATTTTACCCTTCTCCCCTCGTGGTATTCATAGCTGAGTAAATCCATCACCACCGTCGATTCTCTGCAGGTCCAGATCAGCCCTACACGTGGCACGAGGAGGCTAACCACTTTTGCCTCCACGCCGCCCACTACGCGCGAAAATCTAGGAATTTACTGATGATCCATAGATTATCGCACGCCGAACGGTCAAAAAGTGCTCAAACCCCACTCGTGCAAGTTATCTCCTGACATGATAAGTTCACATCAGGAAATGTGCAGTAGCCTGTCAGAAAGCAATTACTCGAACAAGAAAGCGCTTGAGTCGGAAAACTCACTCAAGTCACGAATAGCTTTTTCACGAGAATAAGTTTCATTCGAGAAAGCACATAAGGCGAGGGTTCCTCCTTTGTAACTCGAAGAACTGACTCGAATGAATCGTGCTTAAAAGTACTCTGTTATCCCAGAAGCGCACAGCTGCGCCGAAACTCTGGATGCCATACTCGTAGTATGAAGATAAGACCCACAGATCAGTTCCAATGGTCTGGGACCTGCACCATTGTTGCGCTACCTGGTATCTTTCCATACCAACATGTGTGATGAAAATTTGATGGACGCAACGGGTAAATCAACTGACAACTAGAACTCAATTCAGTAAGACTTCAACAGTTCGAGTCGAGTTACCCCAGAATTTTCCAGGATCGAGCCTGAGGACTCAAACCCTGAGTAGATTAGCGGTGTATTCTCCCAAGTGATATTAATTGACCTCAACCAATCGAGTAGATCAAGCCTGTTTTAATCATCTCCTCTCACAAAATCTGTTTGCAGGAAAATTACTCGGAGTAATCTTCGTGAGAGGATTGAGTCCCTAGATCGAGTCCTTGACTCCATCAGGCACTCGGAGGCTACTGATGCAGGGGTACCCAAAAGACCCTCCATTAGGAAAGTACCCGGTGCGGCCCATTAAGGGGTACATTGGGAGACTCCTCGAGTATATACACGAAGGCCCATGAAGAATCAAGCCGCAATAGAAGGAAAGACTTTATCAGCAAGAATAGGAAAGTTTAGCAACCGATTCAAAGTCAAAATCCGCCTCATGTACGACCCCTGAGACCCCTGCTATATATATAAGGCACATGAGGGGGTCATGAACGGGACAGACAACCCTGGATTCAGAGCTAGCCATGATTCAATCTACATAGAGCACCCCTGTAATCGATACTTTTCACCTCATCGGAATAAATATGGCGGGCAGTAACCCTTCCATTCGAGTAGTCCACCAGCGCCCTCTTCCTTTACTAAACCTCGTGTCCCTAACCACGGGGATTGTTGAGTGCACCCCCTCGACAAGCTCCAAGCAATTGATATGCTAATTTTTTAACTCATCATTATCATTTATTTCGTACTTATCAATACTAGCTTTATGAATATAAAATATTCATATCTATTTTTCTTCCAAAAATAATCTTGTTCCTCTGATTTAAAACCACTCTACTTACTCTCAATATTAAATCTCTGAGTCAACATGAATATCTCTCTTCTTATGAATCTATATGATAGTTCAAATATGATATATTTATGAGTACTATTATTTTTTCTGTTTTCTTTTGCACAGCATGGTCATTATCTTGGATTTTTTTTGACTACATCACAAAGTGAATATTACATCAAAATCCTCACATGAGTTTTGTCAAATATGAAGTTTGATTTTATCTATTTCATACATAAATTCCTGGATGAGGAGATGTGTTGGAATCATTTGCATGTTGCCCCTTTCATTCAATTCTTTATCCAAAGATTCTCAGTCTTAACCTCATATAGTTTCCACCTCTGAATCATGAGAATACACTTTTCTCTTTAATCCAATGTGTAGAAAGTTTGGATTTAAAGTGGAAATTTATTACCAATAAATATTTCTTTTATGCAAACCCCTTTAATCAATTATCCATCAAACTTAAGCAATATTGATTACTAGGAACTATCATTAAAATAACTCTAAGTTAAGTAATGAAAAGGCTCCAACTTCTTATAACATTTACGTTTCGCCCTTATCACCTTTTTCACACAAAGACATTTGAGAATTACAATATTTCTTATATCCTTCTCCTACAAAGATTTCATTATCACGATAATTCTGAGTCTCTCAAAATTTATCATGAGTAATTTTGACTAAGTAAACTTTCTTGTCAACCATGTTATAATTTCTATTAAGTCCTTCCTACTTCAATCAAATTTCTTTGATCTTCATTTTTCATTGAAAATTCTCCCACTGAATTTTCTGAAACTTGAATTATTTCATTTATCCCACTTCATCAATATGATTAACTTATCACATTAAATCTTCGATGGAATTAAGTCAATCTAGAAAACATCAATCTCTTATGTGAATTTCAAAATTCACAAGTGCATAGCACTTTGATGGATTGTGGCTTTATCAAATATTTCTCGAGGTAGTCTCTCAACCTTGATAAATCAAATAAAAGACTTGTCTTCAATTTATTTTAACAAGCCATAAAACTATTACTCAAACTTAAGAAATGATATGAATCAAAATATTGAAGACATAATAATAAAACTAATTGTGTAGCATCCCACCTTTTAATAAAGATGGAATACATGTGTTATGTGCTAGTTTCTGTATCAATGCTAGCACCACAGTACAAAACTTAATGGTATCATTGCATAAGAGTCAAAATTATTACAACTAAATCTAGAGTAGCCAAGTATAATTTATTACAAAGTGCATAGCTATAGGCTAGTTAAAGTTCATAGATCAAGCAACATAAGTAGAGAAGCAATGAGCCCCAATCTTCAAGCATGCACCACAGTCAGACATGTTGGGTGTAGACTCGAGTCTAGAAACATCTTCACTCATCATCAGAATATCCTGCACGTTGGAATATGCATCCCCCGAAGGAGGTCTGTATAATTTGATGTAATGGCAAATGACACCTATGGTGGATATAAAATGGAAAGTCTAGTACTACATGATTATTTTGGCTAGGTGATTCTTAAGGCTATTTGCAAAAGGACAATTTTCTCCTAACACTTTTGTAGAGGAATTTTGTTTTCAAAGGAGTGGCAACACTGGAATAAAATCCAAGCACCACAACATTGTTCACTTAGTCAAACTTTTACTTATTGAAAATGGTGATGTGATCCTTCCGTCCATCCTTGTCCAGCTGCTCGAAGTCGTCCATTACCGGGGACACGGCTATGATCATAGTTGCTAACTCTACAGAGGCTGTGCACTTTCACCCTTGTACTATTTTCACCCAAACATCCTATACATTCTGAATGTATTAAGGAAAAGGAGAGAATTGAGTCAAAGTCTTTAGGAAGCATGGAAACTACCAACGGACAAGACCCGTTCAACCTATAATTCTTCTACATCTGCTTGTCAAGCCGCAGGTCGAGTCCACACAACTTATTCAACTAAACCAGAGCCCATATGAACAAGGTTTACATGGGGTGGCTACACACTACTAGGATATAACATAGCATATACTAAATAGAATTTTCCTATCATGCATACTACTCAAAACCACTAAAAATATGGGGTGTCACTTGCCTTGACAGCAGGATGAGTAGGTACAGCAACAACAATTGTAGAATTGCTCCTCCTCACAATCTATACAATCAAAATAACAACACATAAACAAACAATAAAAAGAAACATTACATAAACATGTATGCATGATATGCAATGATGAAATATGCACAAACACCACCGTGGTTATGAACGTAGGACAAAGGTGCTTATTTCTGGTTTCAAAGCATGTTTAAGATCTTAGGAAAACAAAATAAATGCAAAAATATACTTATAGTATTTTCATGTGCCTTTATATAGGCTAATAAACTAAAAAATAAACTTTTAATACAAAAGTGGTCTAAATGTTGCTATTTTCTACTCTCTGGATAGAGTACATCTAAAAAAACTATGGCCATTGGATTTTCTCAAAAAGGAATTATAAAACTAAAGTTGTGAGAAAAATAGGGAAATTAAAGATATGTGAATAACAAGTTTGTGCACGTGTCAAAAATAAAGATCTATAGCTCCACTTTGTTCTACTAAACTTGCTAATTTTAAAAAGTACAAATTTAGTGCATTTGGATTTACAAAACGAAAGTTATTGAATTTACAAGATTAAAAGTAATTATGTTTAAAAACTAGAAAAGGATCGATTCGAGGTGACCTAAACGGAGCTTCCTGATTGGTCCATATCATTTCGCGCGGATCGCACGCTGGGACCGTTCGATCTAAGTTACGCGGAACGGCCCAGATCTAAAGTACCGATTCGACTAAGTGTTCTAATCTGATCCGTAGGATCAGATCCAACAGTCCTAGTTCAAAAGGTACGGCGCGGGCAGCATTAGTTGCCGGAAACGAGAGCGCGCGGCTATGCAAGCACGCCGTGGTGGTTATACGAGGACATAGGGGTAACGAAGCTCACCGCGATGATCAACACGTCGAGGGGATCTTGATGGAAAATACGTTGCCATTCTCGCATCCTGGTTCTCCTCAAATAGCTCGTCGGAGTCGTGCAAGCGTACACGGCGTCGTTCTTCTGCGGGGTGGAAAGATGCAAAACCTTGTCAGGGAGGAGCGCAGTGAAGAGGGAGGGTGAATGGGGGTGGAGAGAGGGGCAGAGGTGCACTGTTCTCACCAGAATCGCCCATACATGGTGGCGGCCGTGGCAAGATCCAGAGCTTCACTGCGGGCGGCCTGTTGGTTGAATGGATAGAGTTTGGGGCGCGGCGGAGAGAGGAGTCTCGGGGGGTTATATAGGGCCGAGCAGGGGGCGAAATCACGCAGATTTCGGCGAGTAATGGTCGCGGCGATCTGTGCGTTCTTCACGGGATCGTTTCCATGCGAAGGAAGAAGGGGTGACGCCATGCGTGTGTCGGCTGCGGGTCCCGCTTGTAAGAGAGAGAAAGAGAGAGGAGAGGAGCAGCGGGCTGCGCGCATGGGCTTTGGTGGGCTGTTATTGCGCGCGCGAGAGAGGGAAAGAGTGGGATTGGCCCAGGGAGGTGCGGTAGGTTAGGTTTTTTTTTGTTCTTTGTTTTCACTCTTTTTTTATTCAAAAGGTTAACAAAATAAACCATCAACCCCTCTTACTTTATCAAAAAAAAAATTGCAAAAATATGTTTTGAAAAGCTAGAGATGTAAGGAGTCCTTTGGTGCTGTTCCTTCCCAAAAGTAAAATAATTTCACATGGGGTAACATGGTGACTTCAAAAAGTATTTTCAATTCCTATTATGGGTGAAATGGGTTTATGGTTTTGTTAAAGATAGAAGTAAGGTGAATACATGCAATGATGCCATGATGATATGTGATGCGTCACAAACATATCCCTAATTTCTGATGTTCCATGTTGTTTTCTTATTGTTTCCCACATGTTTGATATACACTTTATGTCATTTTTTATCGATTTTCCGGACTAACCTATTGACAAGATGCCATAGAGCCATTTCCCTGTTTTCTGTTGTTTTTAGTTTCATAAAGTTGTTCTGAAAATATTCTCGGAATTTGAAAATTCGAAGCCCGAAAATCGTCAAATTCCCGAAGGTTCCAGGGAGTCCCGGAGAGACCTGGAGAGGGTCCTCAGGGGGTCCCACAAAATAGGGTGGCGCCCCTAGCCGCGCCATGGGGTGGTGTGGGGCCCTGATACGTCTCCAACATATCTATAATTTCTTATGCTCCATGATGATATTATGCCAATTGCTACATGTTTTCTCCCTTCTTTATGTCATTTTTACACGTTTTCCGGGCCTAACCTAGTAACAAGAAGCCAAGTGCCATTTTCTGCTGTTTTTTATTTCAGAACAATTGTTCTGGAAATATTCCCGGAATTGGACCCCACCAATCCCGAAGTTCCTATTTTCCCCGGAGGCATCCAGAAGACCGAAGAGGAGTCGAAGACGGGCACCATGGGGTGGCGACCCCCCTTGGCCGCGCCAGGGGTGGTGTGGGGCCCTAAGGGCTCCACCGCCTTTGCCCTTTCGCCTGTTTAATCCCCTCCGGAGGAAAACCCTAAACACCTGACCAAATATCCCCGAAAACTTCCGCAGCCGCCTTTGTCATCAACCCTAGATCAGGGGGATTCTGAAGCTGTCTCCCGGCACCCTGCCGGAGAGGAGATCATCACCGGAGGCCTCTTCATCACCATGCCTGCCTTCGGAGTGATGCGTGAGTAGTTCATCCTTGGAATACGGTTCCATAGCAGTAGCTAGATGGTTGTCTTCTCCTCCTATGCCTCCATGTTTAGATCTCGTCAGTTGCCTATCATGATCGAGATTGTTCTTATGTAATTCTATGTGATGTGTTTGCTGGGATCCGATGAATATTGAACTTATGCCAACTTTATTATAGTATTTATTGCATATGTTATTTGTGATCTTGCATGCTTTCCGTTGCTAGTGGTTGCTCTGGCCAAGTAGTTGCTAGTGACTCCAAGAGAGAGTATTTATGCTCGATAGTGGGTTCATGCCTCCTTTTCGCCCGTGCTCGAGTGACAGAAACGTGACGGGCGAGGATGTGATGTTGCCACTAGGGAGAAAACAGCGGTGTGAGTGCCAGCGTGCACAATCATTGCTTACATTGCACACATTGCTTAATGCGATTATATGTGTCTTGCAACTTAATACCTAAGGGGGTTCAGATGATAACCTGAGGGTGGATTATTAGTCATATATGCAGTTGGATTACGTTGTATGTATATTGTTGTAATGCCCGCACTAAATATCATAGTAGTCATCATGTCATGAATGTGCACTACGGTTCAACCTCTATTTGTCAATTGCCCAGCTGTAATTTTTTCACCCAGCATGCTATATTTTATGGAGAGACACCACTAGTGAACCTATGAACCCCGGTCCATTTTCCTACACTGTCAAACAAAGCACGACAATTTCATGTTTTCTTTACTTACTGAGGGCATACACTATTTTCCACACTATACGTCTAATCTTTGTTTCAGCAAGACATGTAAGATTGACAACCTCACTGTACCGTTGGGACAAAATATTTTGGTTGTGTTGTGTGCAGGTTCCACATTGTTGCTGACCCCGGTGAGAAGCCATCACCAACGTCGGTGCCATCAACCTTCCGAAGATCCTCTTTCTCCTACTGGATTGATAACATTGGTTCTTAACTGAGGGAAATTCTTACCGCTGCACTCATCACACCCTCCTATTGGGGTTCGCAACGCACCATCAAGGTGTAGCATCAAGGAATTTCTGGCGCCGTTGCCGGGGAGAAAGAAGTCTTCTGGAAATGGGAGTCTCTCACTCTCAACCTCTTTATTTTGCTTATTGTCTTGTTTTTATTTCTATCTTTTTTTTGCTTCTTTATATGAAAAACACACAAAAAAAATAGTTTACTTTATAGCTGTTATTTATTTGCTTGCTTTTATTTCGCTAGATGAGTATTCCTGAAGTTGAGGTTTGTTCTTTTAGGCAACAGGGGGAGAGATTTTAAAAGATGCTTGGTATAGAGTAAATGATGCTCATAATAGGTGCACAAAAAAATTCTACCTTGATACTCCTGAGGAATTTTTATGTTGGTATTACTGGCTGGTATGGGTATGTGTTAGATGCTCTTACGGGTGGAAATTTTCTAGGATCTCCTGCCTTGGAAGCCTGCAATTTGATTGAAAGTTTGGTAGGAGCACCCCCCCCCCACTATAACTGTTAAAACTGAGACCACTTTGGAGGATGTTATTAATAAACTAAACTCTTTGGAAATGAACTTACCAATTTTCCTTGATAATGCTAGCAAAGTTAATGAATCAATAACTATTGATAAAAGAATCACTGCTCTAGAAGCTAGCAACACTCATGATGATCAAAATTCTAGGATTGGTAAACTAGAGGAGGCTATGGGAACTTTAAGCTCAACTTTTTCATCTCTTAAATTCAAAAAGGAGAAAGCCTTTGTGGGAAAGGAGCAAAGATTCATGTATGTTCCCAAGATAACTAAACCCAAATCTCAACATGTGCTGAAAATTGCTAAAACAATTAATGAAACTAAGAGTGACCTTCATGTTGAATCTTTAGAAGCACTTAGAGTGCCTATTGCTGCAAATAATGATTTAGAGGAAGTTATAGATTTTGATGATTCACTTGAAAATACTTGAGTTGCTTTCTATGCCTAGCTGAAAGGCGTTAAAGAAAAGCGCTACCGGGAGACAACCCGTTTTATTTCTCCGCTTTCAACATGTTTTCCTTCGTTTTATTTTGTTTTCTTTGCACCTGGGTGTTGTCTATTTCCTTTTAAACCCCTCTATATCTTTTCTTTTGTGTCTTTGTTGAGCCAAGTAAAGCCTTTAGTGGAAAGTTGAGACTACATTTCGGATTTCTACGGAGGAAACTGATTTCTGTTGTGCACTGTTAAAATCATATAAAATCATAGAAAATTCAAAATGACCTGAGTTTTTTTATGCTTAATCCTGGGCTATATACGCAACTATTCTTAGTTGACCACTTTTTGATTTGAGGGTATAATATTTTCGAAAAAAATTCATCTTTACCAGCTATCCTGTTTTGACAGATTTCTGCCAATAATTGCATTTGCATCTTAATCTCTTTCTTTTGTCGTTCTTTTGAGAAAAAGAGTTTTAAAAGAAGTTGTCACAATAGCTAATGTGTTTTTGAGTGTTAGCCTTGTGTTGAAACTGAACCTTGTGAATTTATTATTTTGATTGCACTAACGTTGTCAATGAAGATTGTGAGAAGTTTGGTGTGAAGGAAGTTTTCAAGGGTCAAGAGAAGAGGATGATATGACGTGATGAAGAAGAGTGAAGAGCCTAAGATTCGGGATGCCCAGAGGTACATCCCAGCAAATTCTAAGAAGACTCAATCGTCTAAGCTTGGGGATGCCTTCTTCATCGACAAATTATCACGTCACTTCTAGTGAAACTATATTTTTATTCGGTCACATCTTATGTGCTTTACTTGGAGCGTCTTTTATTTTTTTCTTTCAGTTTGTTTTTATTTTTGCAATACGCTTGGTTGTACCTCAGTATTCTTTTATTGGAGAGTGACACGCTCCACTTTTTCATGGGAATACTTTGTATTCTTAATCTTTGTCTGGCTACTATATTTATTTAGCTCATGTTTTGCATGCATCTCTTATCAAAGTTGTTAGTTTTAGTAGTGTTATGTGAGTACTCTCATGTTTGCTTGCTGTAGCATTTGTAGAGTATTTTTGTTAAAATATATCTTGTATGGTGCTTGCTGGGAAAAGAAACTGCTGCTTGAGGTAGAATTTATAACAGTGCGCGTAGAAGCTTGTATAGACTGCGGCTAGAACTTTTTCATGCCATGCTAGATGTTATTTTAGTTTTAAGGCCTTGTGGTTATTGAGTAGAATGAATAAGCCTCAAATATCTGAGAGTGTTTAATGTTCGTTGAAAGATTCATGAGTTGTTCCTGACATAGTAAAGCATAAATTTATGGTATTATCTTTCGAATGTTTTATTTGGTTGACTTGGCGCATGCTCACACCATGTTTATGACTATGAACCAGTCACGAATATCCTCCATGACCATTTAGTTTTTGAACTTGTGATACCACTTATGCTTTGTTCAATGATCTTTATGTCGCTATGCATGATTATGGCTCTTATGCTCTCTTGATTTGTCGCTCCCAGTCTTTTGCTAGCCTCGACCTGTACTGAGTATGAGCTCTACTCGTGCATCCAACTCCCTAAAACAAAATTTTTCCCATTGTGTCCACCATACCTACCTACATGTGGTATTTTACTGCCACTCCAAGTAAATTGCTCATGTGCTACCTTTAAAACTTTCAAAATTACTCATGTTTTGTGTTCCTGTTTTTGCTCATGAGGACGTTAATAGAGAATCTTTATCTCACTTGTTGACTCGATTTCACACCCTGGACTAGTGGTTTCATCCTCTTATCCAATTGATAGATGAGCTGGCAGCGGGGTGCCCAGCCCCAAATTAATGCAAACAAAAATCTCTTCACAATTTTTTCCCTGATTTATCAGTCAAAGCATAACTGTGTAAACAAAAGAGAAAGAGGGATGACCTTCTACCCAGATGCGTCCTTCACATGGGAGCCGCTCTTGTGAAATTTAGTTGGCTTGTGATGTATTGTATTTTCTGTTTACCATTCGTTGACACTAGCATACACCTCTCTTAAAATATAGACACTCCTCCATGGTATGTGCTTGTTGGCGGGCACCCGAGGATTCGGTTAGCCATGGTTTGTGAAATATGGATGGGAGGAGTTTCAAACTTTTAATACCTCTGTTTAATAAAATAAAAAGCTCTAGCACATGAGTGATCCCTGCTTCCCTCTACGAAGGGCCTTTCTTTTACTTTTATGTTGAGTCTCCATCTTCTAACTTTATGCACAGTTGAGAGAGCATTTTTGCCATTCTGAGTTTTATGTGCATTTGTCCCATAAACATCATTAGTTGATTAATGAAGTGTTATTGCTTGTTCTCCAGCTATTTGTTCTAGTCTTCCTCATGAACTTTGAAGGTGTCCTGGCATTTATGTTTTGTCGCACTCTTAAGGACTAGCGAAATACCACTTAGCCATGCTTTCTCTATACTTGAAACAAACGTATATCTTTTTTGCATTATTATTCATGATCTTTTACTTGAGATATTTCTCATGATGCAAAGTGATTACTATGCTTTATTATTAAAGTTCTATTTATCATGTTTGTGTTTAAAGCTCTATGATCTCAGCTTTCATAAGCTTTTACATTACAATGATCAAGATTATGTTAGTAGCATGTCTCCTTAGAAATTATTTTTTTTATCGTTTACCTACTCGAGGACGGGTATGAACTAAGCTTGGGGATGCTTGATACGTCTCCAACGTATCTATAATTTCTGATGCTCCATGATGATATTATGCCAATTGCTACATGGTTTCTCCCTTCTTTATGTCATTTTTACACGTTTTCCGGGACTAACCTATTAACAAGATGCCAATTGCCATTTTCTGCTATTTTTTATTTCAGAAAAGTTGTTCTGGAAATATTCTCGAATTGGACCCCACAAATCGTGAAGTTCCTATTTTCCCCGAAGCATCCAGAAGACCGAAGAGGAGTCGAAGATGGGCACCAGGGGGCCCACACCATGGGGTGGTGTGGGGCCCACAGGGCTCTACCTCCTTTGTCCGTTTCGCCTATTTAATCCCCTCCGGAGGAAACCCTAAACACCTGATCAAATATCCCCGAAAAGTTCCGCAGCCACCGTCATCGTCAACCCTAGATCAGGGGGGTTCTGAAGCTGTCTCCCGGCACCCTGCCGGAAAGGAGATCATCACCGGAGGCCTCTTCATCACCATGCCTGCCTCTGTAGTGATGCGTGAGTAGTTCATCCTTGGACTACGGGTCCATAGCAGTAGGTAGATGGTTGTCTTCTCCTCCTATGCCTCCATGTTTAGATCTCGTGAGCTGGCTAACATGATCGAGATTGTTCTTATGTAATTCTATGTGATGTGTTTGCTGGGATCCGATGAATATTGAACTTATGCCAAGTTTATTATAGTCTTTATTGCATATGTTATTTGTGATCTTGCATGCTTTCCGTTGCTAGTGGTTGCTTTGGCCAAGTAGTTGCTAGTGACTCCAAGAGGGAGTATTTATGCTCGATAGTGGGTTCATGCCTCCTTTTCGCCTGTGCTTGAGTGACAGAAACGTGACGGGGGGAGGATGTGTTGTTGCCACTAGGGAGAAAACAACGGTGTGAGTGCCCGCGTGCACAATCATTGCTTACATTACACACATTGCTTAATGCGATTATCTGTTGCTTGCAACTTAATACCTAAGGGGGTTCAGATGATAACCTGAGGGTGGATTATTAGTCATAGATGCAGTTGCATTACGGTCTATTATATTGTTGTAATGCCCGCACTAAATATCATAGCAATCATCATGTCATGAATGTGCACTACGGTGCAACCTCTATTTGTCAATTGCCCAGCTATAATTTGTTCACCAAGCATGCTATCTCTTATGGAGAGACACCACTAGTGAACCTATGAACCCCGGTCCATTTTCCTACACTGTTAAACAAATCACTACAATTTCCTGTTTTCTTTACTTACTACAAGCATACACTATTGTCCACACTATACGTCTAATCTTTGTTTTCAGCAAGACAGGTGAGATTGACGACCTCACTGTACCGTTGGGAGAGAGTATTTTGGTTGTGTTGTGTGCAGGTTCCACGTTGTTGCTGACACCGGTGAGAAGCCATCACCATCGTCAGTGGCATCAACCTTCCGAAGATCCTCTTTCTCCTACTGGATTGATAACCTTGGTTCTTAACTGAGCGAAATTCTTACCACTACACTCATCACACCCTCCTCTTGGGGTTCCCAACGCACCATCAAGGTGTAGCATCAGGCCCCTGAGGCCTCCACCGCCTCTGCCCTTTCGCCTATTTATTCCCCCTGAGATGTAAACCCTAAATATATTCACTTCCTCCTGAAAAACACCCGAGGCCACCGTCATCGTCATCCCGAGACCGGGAGGGTTCTCGAGCTCTCCCCAGCACCCTACCGGTAGGGAAATTCATCACCCGAGGGGACTACACCACCATGCCCTCCTCCGAAGTGATGCGTGAGTAGTTCATTTCTCGACTACGGGTCCATAGCAGTAGCTAGATGGTTGTTCTCTCCACTTTGTACCTAATGTTTAGATCTTGTGAGCTGCCTAACATGATCAAGATCATCTTTATGTAATGCTACATCTTGCTTTTTCTAGGATCTGATGAATGTTGAATGCTATGTCTTCTCATTATCAATCTATCATGTTATGTTCATGCATATGTTATTTATGATCTTGCATGCTCTCTGTTGTTAGTAGATGCTCTGGCCAAGTAGATGCTAGTAACTCCAAGAGGGAGTATTTATGCTCGATAGTGGGTTCATGCCTCATTTGCATCTGTGCTTGACTGACAGAAACGTGACGGATGGGGGATGTTCTCTTGCCATTAGGAAGAAAACAACAATGCTTTGTCTAAGGATGATGTTGTTTTTACAGTGCACACTCTGCTTAATGCAATTATCAGTTGCTTGCAACTTAATACCCAACGTTTGTTCGGATGATATTCGGAGGGTCGATTATTAGTCATAGATGCAGTAGGATAACGGTCTATGTATATTGTTGTAATGCCCGCATGAATCACATAGTAATCTTTATGTCTTGCATATGCACTATGGTGCAGCCTTCATTTCTGTCAATTGCCCAGCTGTAATTTGTTCACCACACATATGTTCGAAGACCACTACCGTACGAGTCTGACCGTGTCAGGCGCACTGCCGTTGGCGCTCGCTCTGCTCTCGCCGCCCAGGACGCGGTCACCGCGCCCAGTGCGTGTGCACGTTGTGCACGCTCCCGCGCTCCTAGCGCTTCAGTTGTACTCTGATCATTGTAATCCTTATCCATGTACTCCTATATAAGCTGTGCTTCTTCACACTAATAAAGTCAGTAGAGTTACACTATTCAGCTTGGTATCAGAGTGGGTTCATCCTGCGTTTCCCCTAGCCATGTCTGACACCTCAAGCACCAGCGCTCCCTTCACCTTCGGCACTCTGCTGCCGGGTGCCATGGCAGCCCTGCCGGCCACCTTCGGTACCCCTGCCGGCACTCAGGGCGTTCTTCTTCCAATGGCGTCTACTCTGCCCTTCCAACCTTCTCCAATATCGCTCTGTCCGCGACGCAGGCCATGAGCGCCGGCTCGACCTCGGCGGCCCCGCACCACGCGACACCGACGATGCAAGGCATCAACATCACGCACTACTTCGACTTCAAGCTGGATCTGGCCGGCAACTCCTACACCAAGTGGAAGCGCATCATGTGCTCCCTCATGAGGAAGTTTGAGGTTCGGCCACACATTGAGTTCTATACTGACCAACTGGCCCAGAGTGCTCATTGGCGCCACGACGACCTCACCCTCGTGTTGTGGTTCTACGCCACAATCTCCGATGAACTATTCGACGTCATCAACGGTGACGACAACACGACCTACACAATCAGCCGGAACGCGCGATCCACATCGGCGCAGAACTCCGTGCCACGGTGCAAGGCGACATGATGATCGGCGCCTACTGCCGGCGTCTCAAGGCGTTGGCGGACGCCCTCACCGACGTGGAGGAACCGGTGTCTGACAAGAAACTGACCTTGCAGATGATCAAAGGCCTAAGCCGTCGCTTCCAAGTGATGGCCACGGTCCTTCCCATGCAGGTGCCCTTCCCCACCTTCGTCCAGGCCAGATCTCGGCTGCTCCTTGAGGAGATCGGCCTCAACGACCGCGAGCGGGGCGAAAGCTCCACTGCGCTCATCGTCAACAACCCTGCCGCCATCGGTGGCAACGGCGGCCCAAGCGGTGATCGCCCTCCTCCCCAGCAACAGCACGGAGGGCAGCAGCAGCAACACCAGAATGGCGCCCAACATCAACAAGGCGGCGGCCAGCGCGGACGAGGACGCGGCCGTCGTGGCCGTGGCCGCGGACAGCCCACCTACGGTGGCCGCGGTAACCAGAACGGCCAGATCCAGGGCAACGCTGCACCGACCCAGCCCTGGGTGGGCTACTTCGCGCCGTGGGGCGCACCCTTCCCTCCTTAGGGATGTGCACCATGGGTGCCACCGAATGACGCGGGAGCAATGGCTCCACGCCCCGGCAACCCGCACCACGCCTACCCCGTCATGTACGGGGCGCCTCCATCGCCACCTATTCAGTAGCAGCCGTCGTGGGACCAGTCCAGCATGCTCAACGCCGCCATGAGCAACCTCTCCATGCCGCAGCAAGGCGGCGACTGGTACATGGACTCGGGCGCCTCCTCCCACGTCACCGGCCATGCGGGTAATCTCTCGACCTCCTCATCTGTCTTAAAGAAAAATTCTCCTGGTCTTATTGTCGGTAATGGGTCCTCCCTTCCTATCACATCCACTGGAACCGCACAACTCACATCTCGCCCCTTCTTACTAAATGATGTTCTTGTTTCTCCTCATATAATCACCAACCTTATTGGCGTGCGTAAATTCACTACTGACAATTCTGTTTCTGTTTCTTTTGATCCACACGTATTCACCATAAAGGACCTAGCCACAGAGGAGAAAATTCTGAGATCCAATAGCTCTGGCGCGCTCTACCCATTCTTCGGCTCCAAAAAGACACCACCATCAGCTTTCGCAATCAGCAACTGCGATCTCTGGCATCGCCGCCTTGGCCACCCGAGCCGAGCTTCTTTAGTTCGTCTAGCCAATAAATTTCTTCAATCATGTAATAAGCCAATGCATTGTTCTTCCACTTGTGAAGCATGCGAACTAGGTCGCCAGCCACGGCTTCCTTTTTCCGATTCCCAATCATTTACTGTACTTCCCTTTCAACTTATACATTGCGATTTGTGGATGTCTCCCGTTGCAAGTTTTTCTGGCTTTCAATATTATTTGATAATTATTGATGATTTCTCGCATTACTCGTGGACATTTCCTTTGCGAAATAAATCAGATGCTGCCGATACACTCATTCGATTTTATGCATTCATTCTTACGCAATTTCTTGTTTATATTCAGTGTATGCAATGCGACAACGGCAGGTGAATTTATCAACCACAAACTACGCTCGTTCTTTTCCTCCAATGGACTTTCCTTTCGCATCTCCTGCCCATATACATCTCCACAAAATGGGAAGGTGGAACGAGGTATCCGCACCACACACGATATTTTGCGCACCCTCTTACTCCAAGCACACATGCCCGCTGAATTTTGGGTCGAGGCTCTCACCACCGCAACCTATCTCCTCAACCTAAGACCGTGTCCGTGCTATCCAAAATCACACACCCCCTTTTCTGCCTCTACGGCACTCAACCTAGCTACAAAAACCTACAGCACATTTGGGTGTCTTTGTTACCCCAATCTCATAGCCACCACCCCTCACAAGTTGGCTCCTCGCTCAACACGTTGTGTCCTCCTCGGCATGCCCATGGAACACAAGGGTTACCGATGCCTAGACCTAACTAGCCGCAAAGTCATTTTATCACGTCACGTAACCTTTGACAAAAACACTTTTCCATATAAACCTATCCCTACAACAAACAGGCCAGATCCACTCGTACACACACCCCAACCAGCCGTAGAAGATCCCAACCACCTGGACGATCCGCAGCGGATCTCCCTCGGATAACCCGCCCAACCGCACACGCGCGTCGCCGCATCTCCCTTGGGATCCAGCGCAACGACCAACCACACACCAGCTGCCTCCCCCGCACGATACATCCAGGGCCCCACCACCCCACCCACAGTCGGCTCCGCACCTACCAGCCCGGACCCATCTCCGGGCCCATCCACGATCTCCGCCTCTCCCAACACGCCACCTCACCACACGCTGCCCCCACGAGCCGTTCCGATACGTCTACCCCAAAATGTACACCAAATGCGAACGCGTGCCAAATCCGGTTTTCTTCAACCCAAAACCCTATTCTCTGTAACTCCATCTTCTGCCGCGATCTCACCTATCCCATCTTTGTACCGCGCAGCCCTAAAGGACCCAAACTGGTACAATGCGATGCAAGAAGAATTTTCTGCTTTAATTCAGAATGACACGTGGTCGTTAGTGTCTCTCCCTGCAGGTATCAACTTGGTGTCCGACAAATGGATCTTCAGGCATAAACTGAACCCCGACGGCTCGCTCGCCCGCTACAAAGCGCTCTGGGTTCTCCGCAGCTCCACGCAGCAACCCGGCATCGACTTCGGCAAAACCTTCAGTCCCGTCATCAAGCCGGCGACCATCCGCGTCATCCTCAGCCTCGCCGTCAGCAATCGGTGGGCAATTCACCAGCTTGACGTGAAAAACGCGTTTCTGCACGGCCACCTCGACGAACTCGTCTTCACTCAGCAACCAGCAGGCTTCATCGATTCCGCGCGTCCCGACCACGTCTGCAAGCTCAACAGGTCGCTATACAGCCTCAAGCAGGCTCCCCGTGCCTAGTTTCGGTGCTTCAACGACTATGTCCTCTCGCTTGGCTTCACGGCATCTAAATGCGGCACCTCTCTGTTCATCCTCCGACGCGGCGCCGACATCGCCTACTTGCTCGTCTACGTTGATGACATCATCTTAACAGCCAGCTCGCCACGCCTCCTAGCCAACATCATCCACTCGCTCCGGCATGAATTCTCCATGACCGACCTCGGTGATCTTCATCACTTCCTCGGGATCAATGTGCACCCCAATGCCCAGGGTCTCTTCCTCTCGCAACAGCAGTACACGCTTGAAATTCTCGATCGAGCATCCATGCTAAACTGCAATCCCATCTCCACTCCTGTAGACACCAAAAGCAAACTGTCCGCCAAACAGGGAGCACCTGTTCCTGACCCTTCCCTCTATCGCAGCCTTGCCGGAGCACTTCAGTATCTCACCTTAACTCGCCCAGACATTGCATATGTAGTCCAGCAGGTCTATCTCTTCATGCACAGCCCTCGCCTTCCGCACCTCGCTCTGCTCAAACGCATTCTTCGATACCTGCATGGCACCACTGATCTCGGCCTTCACATTCGCCCGTCAGCATCACATCAGCTCATCGCCTATACTGACGATGACTGGGCAGGCTGCCCTGACACACGCAAATCCACCTATGGATTCTGCGTCTTCATCGACGACAACCTGGTGTCATGGTGCGCCAAACGACAGCACACGATCTCGCGCAGCAGTGCCGAGGCTGAATACCGCGTCGTGGCGAACGCGGTTGCTGAATCTTGTTGGCTTCCCCAACTATTACAGGAGATCGGCAGGCCACCGGAGCAAGCCACCGCCGTCTACTGCGACAACGTCTCCGCCATGTACATGTCCGCCAACCCCGTCCAGCACCAGCGCACCAAGCACGTGGAGATTTATCTCCACTTCGTTCGCGAGCATGTGTCCTTCGGCGACGTCCGTGTCCTGCACGTACCTACGACGTCCCAGTCCGCCGATGTGTTCACCAAGGGGTTGCCAACCACGGTCTTCAACGAATTTCGATCCAGCCTCAACATCGTCCCTAACCACGTTGCGACTGCGGGGGCTGTCTGAAGACCACTACCGTACGAGTCTGACCGCGTCAGGCGCACTGCCGTTGGCGCTCGCTCCGCTCTCGCCGCCCAGGACGCGATCACCGCGCCCAGCGCGTGTGCATGTTGTGCACGCTCCCGCGCTCCTAGCGCTTAAGTTGTACTCTGATCATTGTAATCCTTATCCATGTACTCCTATATAAGTTGTGCTTCGTCACACTAATAAAGTCAGTAGAGTTACTCTATTCAGCTACATGTTATTTATCTTTCACGGAGAGACACCACTAGTGAATTGTGGACCCGGTCCTTTTTCTCATACTGATAAAACACCTACTGCTTTCATACTGTTACTACTGCTTTCATACTCTTCTCCTATTGTTTTCCACACCATACGTTTAACCTCCTTGTGTTCAGCAAAACTGGTGAGATTGACAACCTCACTGCTTCGTTGGGACAAAGTGATTTGATTGTGTTGTGTAGGTTCCATGTTGCTTCTGAACCGGTAGTGCGCCCTGCCATCTCAGCTGGTTGAACCTTGTGAAGTTACTCCTTCTACTGTTCGATTCAACCTTGGTTTCTTTCTGAGGGAAACTTGCCGCTGCACTCTTCATACCTTCCTCTTGGGGTCTCCCAACGAACGTGTGATCACACGCATCAAGCACTTCTCTGGCACCGTTGTCGGGGAGGAAGAGAATTTCTGCAAGGGGAGTCTCTCACTTCCAATCTCTTTACTTTTTTTGTTTTGATTAGTTTATTTTATTTTTTTCTTGTTTGCTTCTCTTTATCAAAAACACAAAAAAAATAGTTCTTATTCTAGTTGTAGTTTTATTCCTGTTTTTAGTCTTGATAAAATGAGTATTCCTGAAGTTGAAGTTCGTTCCGTTAAGCAACAAGGCGGAGAAAGTTTTAAAGATGCTTGGTATAGGATAAGTGATGCTCATCATAGATGCACTAAGAAATATTCCACTTTAATCCTTCTTAGGAATTTTTACGTTGGTATTACTAGCTGGTATAGGTATGTTCCAGACACCCTTACGGGCGGTAATTTTCTGGGAACACCTGCTTTGGAAGACTGTAATTTGATTGAAAGTTTAGTTGGTACACCACCTACTAAGGATGTGAGAAACTTAGATCACTTTAGATGATGTTATTAAAAAGCTAAACTCTATGGAGAAAAGTTGCCAAAGTTCCTTGATAATGCTAGCAAAGTTAATGAATCAATAGTAAGTATCAACAAGAAAATCCCTGTTTTATAAGCTAGCAATATCTATGACGGTAAAAATATGAGGATTGGTAAATTAGAGGAGGCTATGGAAACTTTAAGCTCAACCTTTTCTGCTCTTAAGTTTAAAAAGAAGAAACCTCTTGTAGGGAAAGAGAAAAAATTTATGTATGTCCCCAAGGCACCTAAACCGAAACCCCCTAATGTGGTTAAAATGAATAAAACTTTTTGTGAAACTAAAAGTGATTTGCATGTTGAATCATCTTCAGGGGTGTCTAAGGTACCCATTGCTACAATTGGGGTTTTGGAGGAAATTATTGATTTGGATGCTTCTTCACTTGAAAATACTTAATTCCATTTTTCTAGGCCTAGCTAAAAGGCGTTAAAGAAAAGCACTTCTTGGGAAATAACCCATGTTTTTTCTCTGATTCTTTGAGTAAAGGGGTTGTATACTTCTGTAGAAACTCCTTTGTATCTTTCTTTTCATGATTTTAGTAGTGCCAAGTAAAGTTTCTGACGAGAGTTGGAGTTGGTTTTTGGATTTCTGCGCAAAAAACAGATTTCTGCTGTCCACCGTAAACAATCGTGAAAATTCTAGGAAGATCAGAATAACCTGAACTTTTTTGTGCTAATTCCGCAACTTTTTCGTTCTTTAAGTTTTTCAATTTGAGCAATGTAAGTTCCTCGAAATAATTAGTATTTACAGGCTGTTCTGGTTTTGACAGATTCTGCCATTTTTCTTGCATTAGCTCTTTTGCGATGTCAATTGGATTTCTTTGCTCCACGAAACATCAGTGGTTATAGATAATGTTTAAAAGTATCAATATCACCTGTGCCATACAGAACCCATGGATTTTCTATTGTTGCACTAACCCTCTAATGTGAATTACTGTTTGAGTATGGTGTGAAGGAAGTTTTCAACTGTCAAGAGAAGAGGTGATATATATGATCAGGAAGAGTGCAAGGTAAAAGCTTGGGGATGCTCCAGTGGTTCACCCAAGAATATTTTTATAATACTCAAGCATATAAGCTTGGGGATTCCCAAGGAATACCCTTCTTCATCAACTATCTATCAAGTCACTTCTCGTGAAACTATATTTTTATTCGGTCACATCGTATGAAGTTTACTTGGAGCGTCTGTTTTTTTCCTTTCTTTTATTTTGTTTTCCTTGCTGCAATAATATCATTGGACCTAGAATCCTTGTTTTGGAGAGAGACACGCTCCGCTTTTTCGTTTGAATACTTTCTATGCTCGAATTCTTAGTTTTTCTTCTAGTTACTGAAAAAAATCCCTGTTCAGCTCTTGTTTTCATTGCATCTCTTATTCAGAGATGTTAGTTTTAGTAGTGTTATGTGAGTACTCTCATATTTTCTTGTTGTAGCATGTAGAGAATGTTTGTTAAAGCATGATTTGTATGGTGCTTGTTGGGAAAAGAAACTGCTGCTTGAAGTAGAATTTTTAACGGTGCAAGTAGAAGCTTGTATAGACTGTGGCTAGAACTTTTTCATATTATTCTAGATGTTATTTTAGTTTTAAAGCCTTGTGGTTATTGATTAGCATGATTATACTCAAATATCTTAGAGTGTTTAATGTTCCATTGAAAGAATCATGAGTTGTTCTTGTCATATTGGATCATAAATTTTTGGTATTCTCCTTTGAATATTTTATTTGGTTGACTTGGCGCATGCTCACACCATGTTTATGACTATGAGCCAGTCACTAATAGCCTCTATGATAATTTAGTTTTAGAATTTGTGGTACTTATGCTTTTATTAATGATTTTTATGTTGCTATGCATGATTATGGCTCTTATGCTCTCTTGATTTGTTGCTCTCAGTCTTTTTCTAGCCTCCACCTGTACTGAGTAGGAAATTCTACTCGTGCAATCCAACTCCCTAAAACCAGAGTTTTCCCATTGTGTCCACCATACCTACCTATATGCGGTAATTAACCGCCACTCCAAGTAAATTTCTCATGTGTTACCTTTAAAACCTTCAAAATTACTCCTGCTTCGTGTTCCTGTTTTTGCTCATGAGGTCGTAAATAGAGAATCTTTATCTCACTTGTTGATTGGATTTCACACGCTAGACTAGTGGCTTCATCCGCTTATCCAATTGATAGAAGAGCTGGCAGCGGGGTGCCCAGCCCCAAATTAATACACATAAAATCTCTTCACTATTTTTGCCCCTGATTTATCAGTCAAAGCATAAGCGTGTAAACAAAAGAGAAAGAGGGGTGACCTTCGACACCAGTTGCGTCCTTCATATGGGAGCCGCTCTTGTGAAATCTAGTTGTCTTGTGACGTGTTGTATTTTCGGTTTACCATTCGTTGACATTAGCATACATCTCCCAAAATATAGACACTCCTCCACGGTATATGATTGTTGGCAGGCACCCGAGGATTCGGTTAGCCATGGTTTGTGTAAGATGGATGAGAGGAGTGTCAAAAATTTTAATAGCTCTATTAATAAAATAAAAGCTCTAGCACATGAGTGATCCATGCTTCCCCCTGCGAAGGGTCTTTTTTTTACTTTTATGTTGAGTCTCCATCTTCTAACTTTATGCACAGTAGAGAGAGCATATTTGCCATTCTGATTTTAATGTGCATTTTTCCTTGAAACATTATTAATTGATTCCTGATGTGTAATTTCTTGTTCTTTAACTATTTGTTCTAGTCTTCCTCGTGAAACTTTGAAGGTGTCCTAGTATTTATGTTTTGCCCACCCTTTAGGACTTGCGAAATACCCATTTGCCATGCTTTCTCTATACTTGAAACAAATGTATATCTTTCTTTGCATTGTTATTGATGATCTTTTATTTGTGTTACTTCTCATGATGCAAGGTGATTGCTATGCTTTATTATTAAAGTTCTATTTATCATGTTTGTGTTAAAGTTCTATGATCTCAGCTAACATATGTTTTTACATTATGATGATCAATCTTATGTTGGTAGCATGTCACCTTGGAAATTATGTGTTTTTATCGTTTACCTGCTCGAGGACGAGTAGGAACTAACCTTGGGGATGTTGATAAGCCATAAACGAATCCCTAATTTATGATGTTCCATGTTGTTTTCTTATCGTTTCCCACATGTTTTCTATACACTTTATGTCATTTTTTATCGATTTTCCGGACTAACCTATTGACAAGATACCATAGAGCCAGTTCCCTGTTTTCTGCTGTTTTCAGTTTCAGAAAAGTTGTTCTAGAAATATTCTCGGAATTGGAAAACTCGAAGCCCTGAAGTCTTAGAATTCCCAAAGCTTCCACGGAGTCCCGGAGAGACCCGGAGAGGGGCCTCAGGGGGCCCACACCATAGGGCGGCGCCCCCTGGCCGCACCGTGGGGTGGTGTGGGGCCCCCAGGCCTCCACCGCATCTGCACTTTCGCCTATTTATTCCACTTTGTCCCGAAAAAGACCCGAGGCCGCCATCATCGTCATCCCGAGATCGGGAGGGTTCTGGAGCTCTCCCCGGCACCCTGTCGGGAGGGAAATTCATCACCGAAGGGGTCTACACCATCATGCCCTCCTCCGAAGTGATGCGTGAGTAGTTGCATCTCGGGACTACGGGTCCATAGCAGTAGCCAGATGGTTGTTCTGTCCACTTTGTACCTCATGTTTAGATCGTGTGAGCTGCCTAACATGATCAAGATCATCTTTATGCAATGCTACATGTTGTGTTTGCCGGGATCTTATGAATGTTGAATGCTATGTCTTTTGATTATCAATCTACCATGTTATCTTCATGCATATGTTATTTATGATCTTGCATGCTCTCCGTTGTTAGTAGATGCTCTGGCCAAGTAGATGCTAGTAACTCCAAGAGGGAGTATTTATGCTCGATAGTGGGTTCATGCCTCCTTTGCATCTGTGCTCGAGTGACAAAAACGTGACAGATGGGGGATGTGATGTTGCCATTAGGGATAAAACAACAATGCTTTGTCTAAGGATGATGTTATTTTTTACATTACACGCTTTGCTTGCTGCAATTATCTGTTGCTTGCAACTTAATACCCAACATTTGTTCGGATGATATTCGCAGAGTGGATTATTAGTCATAGATGCAGTTGGATAATGGTCTATGTATCTTGTTGTAATGCCCGCATGAATCACATAGAAATCTTTATGTCTTGAATATGCACTACGGTGCATCATTCATTTCTATCAATTGCCTAGCTGTAATTTGTTCACCACACATGTTATTTATCTTTCACGGAGAGACACCACGAGTGAACTGTGGACCCCGGTCGTTTTCCTCATACTGATAAAACACCTTCTGCTTTCATACTGTTACTACTGCTTTCATACTGTTCTCCTACTATTTTCCACACCGTACGTTTAACCTCTTTGTGTTCAGCAAAACCGGTGAGATTGACAACCTCACTTCTTCGTTGGGGAAAAGTGATTTGATTGTATTGTGTATGTTCCATGTTGCTTGTGAACCGGTAGTGCTCCATACCATCTCAACTACTTCAACCTTCTGAAGTTATGTAACACCTGTGGTGTTACCTGTTTGTTTGATTGCATCATATGCATCACATTGCATTGCACCATGTTTGCATCACAACTGAAATTTTCAAAACAATTTAAAATTTCAAACTTGCAAACTAAACCACTCACTGTTCTTCAATAGTGTGAAAATTGTTTAATCCAATTGCTTGTTAATAACTTCCCCCCTCTTGTTAAAAACCCTAATGGCTACTTCCAAAATTCAAATCAAATCACTCATTAAATTGTTGGTTTAATCAAGGCATTAATTCAAGCAATTATTCCAAATCTTTTCCAATTCAAACCAAGTTTTCAAATTAGTACCCTTTGAAAACTTTAAGGTTCACCACTATCTTTTTGCCCTCTTAAAAATCACTTTGAAACTTAGGGATAACCCTATTAAAAAGTGTTGTTTGAAATAAGGTTTTATTAATATCAAAATCCCTCTATGTTGATTTCAAATACAAACTATTATTTTAAAAATAAATTTTTGAAATCCAAAGTTGGAATATGGTTTCTAAATTCCTAACTAGCTTAACCTAATTTTTATGAAATTTTTATTAACTAAACCCTTAACAGTTTTATTCAAAAAGCAAAACTACAAAAAATAATAAATCAGAAAAGAATAAAAACGACCTAACTCTCTGCGCGCGCAGCAGCTAACGTGGCCCAAGCCCACCTAAGCACTAACGCGCGCAGCCCAACCCATCTAATCCGCGGGATACCGCTTCAATATTCGTGCTATCCTTATGATTTTGTACGGCTTCCATCCCAGCGGCGCCACCGCAGCCACGGCGCGACTCCGGCGGCCTCCACGGCACCCTAGTGCCTATAAGTAGCCCCTAGGTCTGCGCCGTCAACCCTAGCCCCTAGGTTTCCTCTCCTCGCGCCGCTGCCGCCAATCGCTCCTTCCCCGGCGCCGATTTCCCCCTCTCTCTGCAACTCGTTCTCACCGGCGCGGCCATCTCTGAATCCGCCATGGCCTCCGCCGTCTCCATCCACCTGCACCCAACCTAGCTACTGAAATCGAGCGCCCTCTCCTTCCTCTCCAACTTGGACACCGGAGCTCCACCGGAGAACGACTACACGTGCGCCGCCGTCCACGACCCCGCCACAGCTGCGTCGTCACGCCGCCGTCATCGACCCTCTGCCACGCCTTCAACGGTGGTAAGCACCACCGCCACCTCCGTCCCTTCCTCTGCATACGCGCGCGCACATCCGTCATCTTTGGCCGCATCCATCAGCAACACACCGCGCGAGGACGTCGCCGGTGAACTTCCCTCTGTCAGCGTTCAGGTCGCTGCAGGTGTTGATCTTCAGAAAGTTCAGTTTCGTTTTCAGTAACCTTATCCTAGCTGCGCCCTTGTTACTGTCAAACGCGCGCACACAGCACACTTGGTTCCGTTCCTTCAGCGCGAGCAGCGCGTCCCGGGTTCGAGTCCCGCGGGCGCAGCTTTCTTTTTTTCGTTTTCCTTCCGCGCAGCAGGGCCCACTGGTCATAGACCGCGGTGCCCTGTCAGCTCCTAACCGCGCCCACGCAGCGCCAGCGTGGCCCCGTGGCCCTCTCGTCAGCGCCTCTGGCTGGCTAGCCCCGCTGTAACAAAAGTATTAAAAACAATCCGTTTTAATTTCTGTTTTTCTTTAAATGGCAGAATAAACACCTCATTTGCAAATTCAATAACTTTTAAAATATGAACCCAATAAATACAAACTTGATGTCTATCCTGATCCAAATTTTATAAACTTTCCAAATATTCAATTTGTGTTCTGTTTTGAATATTCAAAATGCAATTTAAATTCAAATTCAAATGCCATTTGTAATAATTCATAACTAATTATTCTCAAGTCCAAATAATTCAAATAAAATATGTTTCTCACACCTTTTTGAATACTCTATTCAAATATAATTTTTGTTTCCTGTTTAGAATAATTAAAATTGCCTAAACCATTTAAATCTTGTTTAATTCAATTAAAAATTGTTTAATATTGTTTAATTCCTAATTAAATAATCCTAAGTCCAATTTCAACATGTGAAACATGTAATCCAACTAAAATTTGAGAACCTTTTCAAATATCAACTTTGTTGTTTGGTTTGAACAATTTAACTTGTTGATAACAACCACTACTTGTTCAACCTCATTAAGCACCAATAATTTCCAAACTTGATAACTGTTTTCTAAAATTGTTAACCATCATTCCAAATGCACTTAATGTTGTTATCTTCTTGTTCTTCATCATGCATGCATCATTCTAACTCACTTACACATGATGCTTAGTGTTAGAACAATTAATTCAACTATAAGGCATGGGTTTGCCATATGCAATCTTTGCATATGGAATCCATTTAAACTTGTGTATCATATCCACTAGTTTACTTTGGTGCATCTATTAAACATGACATGCATCCATACCTTGTCCATGCTGGATCTTTTGCCGTAGTAGTAATTGTTGCATTCCGGTGTTTGTTCGAGGTTCGTTGCTTCTTCTCGGATAGGACGTTGAGATGATGTGAGCAACGACAAGTTCTGCTACCTTGCGGGATCTCAGGCAAGTATACTCACTTGCATGCCACATGGCTGCCTTTCATCACTTGTTACCGATTCTTTCCGTTGATTCTTTTCTGCTAGCCTTAGTGGTAGTGGTTTCTGTTACGAACCCATCACATGAATCCCTTAACCTTGATATTGCCTCACCTCCATACCTACAGCCTTTGTTTGTGCCTGTTCTTATCTAGCATGCTTAGGGTTGTTTTGCTCGAGTCTGTTACCCGTTACTTTCTGTTATTACTCCGTTATGTTCTGGGGCTCGATGTTAATCAATCAAATCTGTTAATTGCCAATGGTAATAATAATAATAATTTGATGATAAGGCACCGGCAGGAGGCCCTTTGTGGTTTTGAGGCCTGCTAGTGTCGACCCTAATAGGAAAAGGGTCTTGTCTACTGATCCATGATGAGCGCACTACCCGCATGTGGGAAGCGAGTATGGGCGCCCCCCTCAATTTGACTCGATTCGCATCTCGTCCAAATCGCCTCATTTAGTTCGGGCTTTCCATTTGCTGCATGCATGATCTTGCGAGCCCTTGGATCCCGGGTGGAACTTTCGTAGTCGGCATATAGGAGGACACGTTCTTAGAGTGCTATGAGGGTCCATTTTCTTCTGGGCTCGATTAGCCGTGCGCCTAAGGTGCTTTGGGCTTGATGCGAAGAAGAGTTGATTTGTGTAGAGTACCCCGCTTGGTGGAAGTGCATTTCCATCTGGCGGGTTATTCTTGCGTGTACGGTTACTATGGTGCACCCCTGCAGGGTAAATCTTCTCGAGAAGCCGTGTTTTCCGCGGTTATGGATTACTTGGTGAAAGTACTGGCTAACAAGTACTCAGGACAACTTAAACCTAATGATCAAACCTGTTTCACCCAATGATTAACAACTTGACTAGTAATAGGCTGATGACATAATAACTTGATTCACTTTTAATATCAACTGTGTGAGTTATCCTCGGATTGCTTCTTTGGATAAGGGGCGAGATCCAGGACGGGTTTGTTTGAAGTTATCTTTCAGTTGGTTACTATCACTCGATCTTATCCCCTTTCTGATAGTTGGAAGTAATAGAATCTCCGTAGTTGGTTAGTGCAGCCTGCTGTCGCTTATTTGCCGTAACCCCCTTCATTTCCGTTGATCCTAAAGTATTTGTATCTTGTGATGACTGGCTACGCCGGTAACTTGTGAGTATGGGTTTTATCCCCCTTGCCAGTACTTAACCGTACTGACCCACGAATCTCTTTCGTGGCTGCAAATTCCAAATTGCAGTCAACAGGTTTGAAGTCTGACGACGTTAGCTTGGGAATCCCTCCGGCTTGGCCTGGGCAGGGATTGGACGCCTTCGGTTATCTTCAGGACTCTTAGTCCAATTTGGATCTTGTCCGTAGCCGGACGTTTGTTTCTTCCGCTGTTATTTGGATCTTTGTAATGTATCAGTTGTATCCCCGGCTCGTTGAGTCATCTTGTATCTTTCTGATGCTGTTGTAATTGTGGATTATTCGCGAACTATTGTAATGTTATCATAAATGGCAACCTGGAATCGGTTATTATGCGGATTTGGCGGGAATGCTGAAATCTGCATAGTGCCCGATCTCGGGGCGTCACAAATGGTATCAGAGCCTTGGTTCCGATTCCCGATATTGTTTCGATACGAATGGTTATCGAAGCAACGGGTCCGCAAAGCCTGTAGGATAACCTCGCTAACGGTCGTTGTTTCTAGAGTGTCGAAAACTATTTCTGCTAAACTATTTTGGAAAACCTCTCAATAGGATTCTTGTTTTCTCCTTACCCCTATTCTATTTCCCCTCCCATCTTATTTGTTTTGGAGTCTCCCCTCTTGTCTATCTTTCAAAGTGTTAGGATCCTACGTGGGTGGACGTTTTCTGAGCCCTTAACCTAATAGGTTCGATCGTCGGAAGGTTCCTGGTGGAATAATATCGTCATCACTCCCAGCAAGAAGCCCTTGTTAGTGGTGTCGAGGAGATCAACTGGAAGCACGAAGAATCGATAGTCGAACTTCTTTCCCCTCCCGGGTTAGCAGGTGGATTGCGAGGGCGCAATCCCTTGTTAGTGGTGTCGTCTGTAACACCTGTGGTGTTACCTGTTTGTTTGATTGCATCATATGCATCACATTGCATTGCACCATGTTTGCATCACAACTGAAATTTTCAAAACAATTTAAAATTTCAAACTTGCAAACTAAACCACTCACTGTTCTTCAATAGTGTGAAAATTGTTTAATCCAATTGCTTGTTAATAACTTCCCCCCTCTTGTTAAAAACCCTAATGGCTACTTCCAAAATTCAAATCAAATCACTCATTAAATTGTTGGTTTAATCAAGGCATTAATTCAAGCAATTATTCCAAATCTTTTCCAATTCAAACCAAGTTTTCAAATTAGTACCCTTTGAAAACTTTAAGGTTCACCACTATCTTTTTGCCCTCTTAAAAATCACTTTGAAACTTAGGGATAACCCTATTAAAAAGTGTTGTTTGAAATAAGGTTTTATTAATATCAAAATCCCTCTATGTTGATTTCAAATACAAACTATTATTTTAAAAATAAATTTTTGAAATCCAAAGTTGGAATATGGTTTCTAAATTCCTAACTAGCTTAACCTAATTTTTATGAAATTTTTATTAACTAAACCCTTAACAGTTTTATTCAAAAAGCAAAACTACAAAAAATAATAAATCAGAAAAGAATAAAAACGACCTAACTCTCTGCGCGCGCAGCAGCTAACGTGGCCCAAGCCCACCTAAGCACTAACGCGCGCAGCCCAACCCATCTAATCCGCGGGATACCGCTTCAATATTCGTGCTATCCTTATGATTTTGTACGGCTTCCATCCCAGCGGCGCCACCGCAGCCACGGCGCGACTCCGGCGGCCTCCACGGCACCCTAGTGCCTATAAGTAGCCCCTAGGTCTGCGCCGTCAACCCTAGCCCCTAGGTTTCCTCTCCTCGCGCCGCTGCCGCCAATCGCTCCTTCCCCGGCGCCGATTTCCCCCTCTCTCTGCAACTCGTTCTCACCGGCGCGGCCATCTCTGAATCCGCCATGGCCTCCGCCGTCTCCATCCACCTGCACCCAACCTAGCTACTGAAATCGAGCGCCCTCTCCTTCCTCTCCAACTTGGACACCGGAGCTCCACCGGAGAACGACTACACGTGCGCCGCCGTCCACGACCCCGCCACAGCTGCGTCGTCACGCCGCCGTCATCGACCCTCTGCCACGCCTTCAACGGTGGTAAGCACCACCGCCACCTCCGTCCCTTCCTCTGCATACGCGCGCGCACATCCGTCATCTTTGGCCGCATCCATCAGCAACACACCGCGCGAGGACGTCGCCGGTGAACTTCCCTCTGTCAGCGTTCAGGTCGCTGCAGGTGTTGATCTTCAGAAAGTTCAGTTTCGTTTTCAGTAACCTTATCCTAGCTGCGCCCTTGTTACTGTCAAACGCGCGCACACAGCACACTTGGTTCCGTTCCTTCAGCGCGAGCAGCGCGTCCCGGGTTCGAGTCCCGCGGGCGCAGCTTTCTTTTTTTCGTTTTCCTTCCGCGCAGCAGGGCCCACTGGTCATAGACCGCGGTGCCCTGTCAGCTCCTAACCGCGCCCACGCAGCGCCAGCGTGGCCCCGTGGCCCTCTCGTCAGCGCCTCTGGCTGGCTAGCCCCGCTGTAACAAAAGTATTAAAAACAATCCGTTTTAATTTCTGTTTTTCTTTAAATGGCAGAATAAACACCTCATTTGCAAATTCAATAACTTTTAAAATATGAACCCAATAAATACAAACTTGATGTCTATCCTGATCCAAATTTTATAAACTTTCCAAATATTCAATTTGTGTTCTGTTTTGAATATTCAAAATGCAATTTAAATTCAAATTCAAATGCCATTTGTAATAATTCATAACTAATTATTCTCAAGTCCAAATAATTCAAATAAAATATGTTTCTCACACCTTTTTGAATACTCTATTCAAATATAATTTTTGTTTCCTGTTTAGAATAATTAAAATTGCCTAAACCATTTAAATCTTGTTTAATTCAATTAAAAATTGTTTAATATTGTTTAATTCCTAATTAAATAATCCTAAGTCCAATTTCAACATGTGAAACATGTAATCCAACTAAAATTTGAGAACCTTTTCAAATATCAACTTTGTTGTTTGGTTTGAACAATTTAACTTGTTGATAACAACCACTACTTGTTCAACCTCATTAAGCACCAATAATTTCCAAACTTGATAACTGTTTTCTAAAATTGTTAACCATCATTCCAAATGCACTTAATGTTGTTATCTTCTTGTTCTTCATCATGCATGCATCATTCTAACTCACTTACACATGATGCTTAGTGTTAGAACAATTAATTCAACTATAAGGCATGGGTTTGCCATATGCAATCTTTGCATATGGAATCCATTTAAACTTGTGTATCATATCCACTAGTTTACTTTGGTGCATCTATTAAACATGACATGCATCCATACCTTGTCCATGCTGGATCTTTTGCCGTAGTAGTAATTGTTGCATTCCGGTGTTTGTTCGAGGTTCGTTGCTTCTTCTCGGATAGGACGTTGAGATGATGTGAGCAACGACAAGTTCTGCTACCTTGCGGGATCTCAGGCAAGTATACTCACTTGCATGCCACATGGCTGCCTTTCATCACTTGTTACCGATTCTTTCCGTTGATTCTTTTCTGCTAGCCTTAGTGGTAGTGGTTTCTGTTACGAACCCATCACATGAATCCCTTAACCTTGATATTGCCTCACCTCCATACCTACAGCCTTTGTTTGTGCCTGTTCTTATCTAGCATGCTTAGGGTTGTTTTGCTCGAGTCTGTTACCCGTTACTTTCTGTTATTACTCCGTTATGTTCTGGGGCTCGATGTTAATCAATCAAATCTGTTAATTGCCAATGGTAATAATAATAATAATTTGATGATAAGGCACCGGCAGGAGGCCCTTTGTGGTTTTGAGGCCTGCTAGTGTCGACCCTAATAGGAAAAGGGTCTTGTCTACTGATCCATGATGAGCGCACTACCCGCATGTGGGAAGCGAGTATGGGCGCCCCCCTCAATTTGACTCGATTCGCATCTCGTCCAAATCGCCTCATTTAGTTCGGGCTTTCCATTTGCTGCATGCATGATCTTGCGAGCCCTTGGATCCCGGGTGGAACTTTCGTAGTCGGCATATAGGAGGACACGTTCTTAGAGTGCTATGAGGGTCCATTTTCTTCTGGGCTCGATTAGCCGTGCGCCTAAGGTGCTTTGGGCTTGATGCGAAGAAGAGTTGATTTGTGTAGAGTACCCCGCTTGGTGGAAGTGCATTTCCATCTGGCGGGTTATTCTTGCGTGTACGGTTACTATGGTGCACCCCTGCAGGGTAAATCTTCTCGAGAAGCCGTGTTTTCCGCGGTTATGGATTACTTGGTGAAAGTACTGGCTAACAAGTACTCAGGACAACTTAAACCTAATGATCAAACCTGTTTCACCCAATGATTAACAACTTGACTAGTAATAGGCTGATGACATAATAACTTGATTCACTTTTAATATCAACTGTGTGAGTTATCCTCGGATTGCTTCTTTGGATAAGGGGCGAGATCCAGGACGGGTTTGTTTGAAGTTATCTTTCAGTTGGTTACTATCACTCGATCTTATCCCCTTTCTGATAGTTGGAAGTAATAGAATCTCCGTAGTTGGTTAGTGCAGCCTGCTGTCGCTTATTTGCCGTAACCCCCCTTCATTTCCGTTGATCCTAAAGTATTTGTATCTTGTGATGACTGGCTACGCCGGTAACTTGTGAGTATGGGTTTTATCCCCCTTGCCAGTACTTAACCGTACTGACCCACGAATCTCTTTCGTGGCTGCAAATTCCAAATTGCAGTCAACAGGTTTGAAGTCTGACGACGTTAGCTTGGGAATCCCTCCGGCTTGGCCTGGGCAGGGATTGGACGCCTTCGGTTATCTTCAGGACTCTTAGTCCAATTTGGATCTTGTCCGTAGCCGGACGTTTGTTTCTTCCGCTGTTATTTGGATCTTTGTAATGTATCAGTTGTATCCCCGGCTCGTTGAGTCATCTTGTATCTTTCTGATGCTGTTGTAATTGTGGATTATTCGCGAACTATTGTAATGTTATCATAAATGGCAACCTGGAATCGGTTATTATGCGGATTTGGCGGGAATGCTGAAATCTGCATAGTGCCCGATCTCGGGGCGTCACAAGTTACTCCTTCCTCCTACTGGTCGGTTCAACCTTGGTTTCTTTCTGAGGGAAACTTGCTGCTGCACTCTTCATACCTTCCTCTTGGGGTCTCCCAACGAACGTGTGATCACACGCATCAATATGTATGCATGATGTTATTTTGAATTTTGAAAACCTTGGATGTTACAAATTGACACACCACAATAGAGAAGATCACAATTTTGAATTCCCAAGATTGTAATTCCCACACATATTTTATAATTCAAATTCAACAAGGTTCACTAACATACAATATTCATTACAAAACAATTGAACTCAAAATAACATTTATCTCAAAGTCCTATTGTTGATCCTCTTTATTGAATTTAACTCTGTAGATGATGAAGTTGTATGGCGCCATTAAATGCGTCTTCCACTATACATCTCCTGCTTTCCACTTCTCTTTCCTCTCTTTCTTCCCACTCTGCAATAAATTGCAAATTGATAAATTTAAGTATTTAATACTGAAATCTTCGAGACAAGCAAATGTCAATGACTGGTACAACTCTTATACCTCATGTGGACTTCCCACTTGTCTTTGTATTTTGGTGCAGTCATCACAGCATGAATGAAAACATCCATCTCAGTTGACATGAGCATCTGGAAGACTTCTTCAGCTGTGTTCTCCACTTCCGTCAGATTGTACCAAGCCACAAATCCTAAGTAGTGAGATGGAAGTGAAATGAGGAGTGTGTCAACTGCTTGCTTTTCTGGAATTAGAAAACCAATGTCCTTAAGCCTTTGAAGTATCCATGTGAACTTGTCCTTATGCTCCCTCAATGGCCCAAGGCACGTGAGTTTGCACCTTACCAGTTCAGCATTGAGATCATGATGACCATGACAGACTTTCATGGAGAACCAAGCCATTAAAGCTTCCATGAGATGAAGGTCAATAGTGTGGGTAACAATCGCCTAGGACAGAACTCACTCTGTCTAGCATGATCACATAAACTTGATACTCCTCATATCCCAATGTAGATTATTCTCAATCAAGTGCCAGACCTTCAGTGTCTAGCACATGCTCTATCTTAAGACCTCTGAAACCAGCTCTCGGATCGTGAACCCAATCACAGAAGTTCACGATTTCCTTAGTTAACTTGTTTGTCCCCAACAACATTGTGACTTATATTTTCAACGGGATCCATACATACAATATAAAGTTTTTTTAGACTATTATGGTTCAAAATTAATTTGCACTAATTAATTCATTGAAATTAAGATATGCTCCCATTGAAACTGATATTCCTCAAGATCAACTTTCAGTGAAATGAGATTTCAATAAATTATGACTAGAAGGACATATCCATCTCAACCAATGATATCCTAGACAGTAGGAAACTATGCCAATCACACAATGTGACTCTCACTCATCTTTTGATTTATGTGTTCCGAGCTCATGACTTTCATGCCTGAACGACAAATACAACCAATTGACTCTTCCATATAGAATGCACCTTGTATCCAAGTGAGCAATTTATAACCCGCCTCCCGACAATAAAAGGCATGTTGACCCTTGTAACCAAGTGATGAACGTGCACCCATGCCGTTTGACTGAGCTATAATTGAGAGAATACAAACTACGTCGACATTTTAAGTGAGGAATCACCCTAATTAACGCCTACTGCGCAATCAAGGTGAAAACAACAAAGTATAAACATCATAGACAATTTATAATTTGCATGATTCGGTATAGACTCGTTCTTCGGGGATTTATTGACACTTCTCAAACAAGGATCCTCCATCTCTATTATTCTCACTATAGCAGAATATCCGAGGAAATTCCGCTCTGGTGAAAATTGCTTCAAGTTTTTCCACGATAGAGAAATGACCATTTTCTTTATCATGTACTTCCTCCGAGCTCCGCGATGAACGTCTGATTGTCGATGTCGACAAATGACAACACTTCGGCATTTTCCATCATGTCAAAACACAGTAACAAGGTAGATATACCGAACCACACGCACACCCTGCAAAACCAAGTTAGATGCATCTAAAATTTTGTTTGCAAGTTTTAGCATGGATGTAGATTCTACGATCAACTATCGTCGTCACCTACGCAATTCGAGGTATGCTTAATCTAATTGCTAGGTTAACTTTGCGGGGTGATTGAAACATAGACATTACAAAAACGTCCTGAGCCTCAACCTAACCTTATTCATAACCATGACCCCTGTGTGAATCCAATTCACGTGCCCTTTCAATCATGCCGTTATATGGGACCAACTAGTTTCCACCCAAAGCTACTGAAGCACTTCTCCGGATCAAGCGAGATATGCCAAGGGAAACTCAAGCGTCCTAGGATTGCTAGAAGTTTGTAAAAAGTCATACCATGTCACTAGAAAAAAAACACAGCTTATTGGGAAGCAACGAAAATAAGCTAAACATTAGAGAGCTTTAATGTACTTACACAAGCTTATGCTATACCAACACAAAATTGTGCTCTAGATCCAATCGTATCTATGCATAGTACGCTCTGATACCGCTGCTGGTCTACGCTGCAGAATTTTAAGAAAATTTCCCTATATAGTCTGTCAAGTTCATTGTGCAGATAACAAGTCATGTACATACATACAAGGATCGGGATCACAACTCACCGGGCAGCGGAATCGATGTACTTGTAGAACAAATCTGAACAATCGTAGATCCCCACAACATGGCATAATTGCAAGGATGTCGCTAAGCTTCCCCCGTGAAGGTTCACATGTTTAATCCCTATTATGGTGTGCATGCGTATGCTCGTGTTAACCCATCAGCGCTCCGCCGTCAAGGATTCGGCACCGAAGAAGAGAGCTAGCCTTCCGGAGTTGCTAATTGGTAGCACTAATCGACTGTGATTAGAGCTATATGAATCTGGTAGTTCTCAACACATGAGAGAGATCTAGAATTAGAGCTAGATCTAATCAGGAGAGGACACCTCAAAACCCAATTGGAAGAGACTCTAATTCAATTAGAGGGGCTCTAATTATACCCTCTAATTCTACTAGAGAGAGAGAGGGAGAGAGAGAGAGAGGCTTGAGATCCAATTGTGTGATTTTCCTTGAGCCTTGGGTTTCTTTATAGTGGTAGGGAACGGGATAGAGGAGTCCTACTTGATCTAAGAGGAGGATGGACGCACCAAGGAGGTGGCCACACCCCCTCCCCTAGCCCAACTCAGATTGGGTGAGGTGGAGTCCAACTCCACCTCCTCTTTCCCTTTTTTCCTTTTCTTCCTTTTCTTTTTAGATTTTTCTCTCCATAAAATCCAAGAAAAATATCAGGACGATGAGTAGGGCCAACCTGGCATCCCTAAAATAGGATGCGTCCATGAGGGGCATTTCTGCTCCCCTCCAGCACCCCCCCCCTTATGGAAAGTCCCCCGAAACTATTCTGGAACCATATAACCCCAATAGATAAAATCATAGATATTATCTGCCAATGTTGGAAACCTATTTTTAACATCCCAGGACATCGCATGTTCACTTTTACCTCTCATATAAATTCTGCCTACCACTGGCACAATTTCTCTCCTATAATAACTTCCTCGAAACCACTTCGATTGACACCGGACTTGTTTCCGTGACATCGTATCGACATCGAACATTCATAAAATCAGTAACAACATATTATTTATCTCAATTAAAGGTTTGCACGGATTAAACGTGTGACCTGTAAAGGCTCGACTACACATAGACATGTTCAGAAACTTACGTAACAACAACCAACAGCGAGACTATGGACGCCCATGATGGCTCTGGTGTTCACGAAGAACGACGGAACCTATAAGTTACCTACTGACTTATTCACTTAACTTCATGATACCAACGACATAACAAGTTGTGTAGCGTTCCCACATTTAAATAATGTAAGGACACCTGTGTTATTGTGCTAGTCCCTGTATCAATTGCTAGCACTATAGTACAAAATGAAATATCATGCAAATGCATCAAATTCTATTACATCACATGATCCAGTCTTTACAAAATAGTATTACAACTTGCATAGTATTAGAAGACTAGCAGAAAACAAAGAAATACAGCGGAAAACATAGAACATCATTGAGCCCATCCTCTTCATGTGACACAGGCAAAACATGTTGGAGACAGTCTCGAGATCCTAAACGAAATCCTCACTCGTCTTCAGAATCATCTGCAGGATGGAATATGCAGCCACAAGGGGGTTCATACAATTTAATGTATTGGCAAGTAACACTATGGTGGATAAAAATGGAAAGACTAATACTACATGCTTATTTGGCTGAATAGAGTTTTGGCTAAGTTTGCATAAAGCTAGTTTTCTCCTATCTTTTATCATAAAACAAATTCATCTATAATAGGTATCACTGATAGAAACAAGTGAACCTTAACTAAAATTAAAGATTACCACCGATAGAATATGCAGCCACAAGGGGGTTCATACAATTTAATGTATTGGCAAGTAACACTATGGTGGATAAAAATGGCAAGACTAATACTACATGCTTATTTGGCTGAGTAGAGTTTTGGCTAAGTTTGCATAAAGCTAGTTTTCTCCTATCTTTTATCATAAAACAAATTCATCTATAATAGGTATCACTGATAGAAACAAGTGAACCTTAACTAAAATTAAAGAGTACCACCGATAGAAATCAGGGTAAACTCCTACCCATGTTCACCCATCAAAATTTTATTATGAAGTTGGCATGATGAGATTCTTCCGTCATTCCTTGTCCAGCTGCTCATAGTTGTCCATAACCGGGGACACAGCTAAGATATTAGTTTGTTGACTCTGCAGAGTTTATGCACTTTCACCTTTAGACTCAAATTAGCCCAAACATCCTATACACCCTGAGTGCATTAGGGAAAGGAGAAGATTGAGACGAGATCTGTCAGAAGAAATTCCACCACCGTCAGGCTTGACCTGTTCCAACCTATACCCCCTACATCTACTTGTCAAGCACTAGTGAGTTCATTCAACTTAGTTGATCAAGACAGAGCCCATATGACTAAAGGTTGCACGGGAAGCCACTAAACTTAGGGACGTGCTAATATCTTTGTTCCTAGGTGGCCATCCTCAAGTGAAAACCTCAAGTGGAATAACCCTTAGACAAGGGCCCTGAGGAAACACTCAACATAAACCAGTCTTACCACTTCCACCCAGGTGATCCATTAAACTTAGTAGTTTTATCCTCAACATCTAAATAAGACATTTGAAGAGCATAGCAATTATACTAAGTTCAATGTATTCTATACTAGCAAGATATAAAAGGATGTCTACACACTACTTGGGATATTAGCATAGCGTAATATAACTTAGTAAAATTTCCTATCATGCATACTACTCAAAACTCTATAATGCATATAGAAAATAATGGGTAGTTGATGGTGTTTTACTTGCCTTGTTGAAGTTGGTAAAGAATTCACACTCTCTTCACAAACGATCGTTGCTCTCCGTACAATCTATTCATTGAAAACACAGTAACAAAATAAATAAACATTCTGTCAAACAAACATACAAGGGAAAAAACATACAAATAAATTGACATATCAAAAGGGATTTAACCAAGTTGGCTAGGACAAGGTCAATGTTTGAGTTTGAAAGATTCATTCCCTAATTGTTCAACACTTGTTAAGGGGTTTCCAAGAGTTCACTAAGGATGTCTAGGTTGAGTATGTAGTGATCAAACTTGATTGGAAACATATTTATCTAAGAAATTCCAAGATTTCACCAAGGTGATCTCACTATTTCAACACATAACCATGTGTAACACTTAGTCATATTCATCAATACATTTGAGTTATCTAAGTTAGTCTATCCATTTGGGCTAAGTGTCACATCCCAATTTTGGAATACCTAATAACACTGTTGTTTTGCTAATTGCTTGACTAATAAACCTTGGTTGTGTTTGTTTGTGTTTGTTTGAGTGCAACTAAACAAACTAATTATATAATCTTACATGGCTAAGAAATTGAAAACAAACTTAAAAAGATAGCAAAGCAGTAAACTAAAAATATTCAACATATTGTTCCAATGACTTTGACAATATTTTCTAAAGTAAATATTGATCAAAGAGTTTTCCAAAAACATCTTATGAATCCAATACTTGTTGAATATTATTCCAAGGTCTAAATTAAGAAAGATGAAACACTTAATAAATTTCCATAAAGAATTATCAGGAAAAAGAGGCATTCTTAGATGCTTCACCAAAATCTTATCAAATGTTTTTACAACCTTGCAAGCTTAAAAACAAAAGTATTGGAGAGCATTGACTTGCTATCTCTAGTCACATAAATATTTTGGCAAAGCATTGTTAAAGAAAAGCAAAGTGCCTTATTAAATAGAAATTCCAATATTTCCAGAAACAGAAAACTAAAACAAGTTACTATTGGAAACTTTCTTTAAATGATTTGCAATTCATACCATTGCTTCCTTATATCAAATAAGGAACACACACAAGAGGAGACCAAAAATTGAATCCATTAAAGCCCTGAAAACATGAATTTTCTCCACAGCAACATTTGGGATTTTGAACAAGTTTGTTCTACAAACTTTTTCCAAATGCCATTAAATAAATACCACATGCTCTATATCATAAATAAGGATGAAAACCAAAAGGGCACAAGTTTTTGAATAATTTAAGTTGCCAAAAACCCCTGTTTTCTTGACAGCACCTTTTTGAAATTTGAACAAGTTTGTTCTATGAAGTAACTCAAAATGACTTGAATTTTCTACCACATAAGGAGAACTTTAAATAAGGAATGTGTGCAAAAAATTATCATTTTTGGAAACTCCTAAGTAGTCAAATAAATTCAATGTCCATTTATGTAAGAATTCAAATTTGAACAACTTTGAATTATAAAGTTTATCTAATTGAGCCAATTTTCATATATGTTGTGCAAATCAACTAATTAGAATTTTGGGAGAAATGATTTAAAATTTTGACTTTGTTTGATTAGGAAAAGCATCCATTTTCAGAGAAGACAAGGACCTGTTTGTAAAATTACAGGGACCTAAATGAAATCCCAGTCATCTTCTACCTCTAGCCATGCTGTAGATACAGAAGACCTATGCCCATTGCTTCGATGAGAAGGAATTGAGGAGGATAAAGAGGCCCCCCATGTGCACTGGTCGGCCACATGCCCCCCTCTCTCCCCCCACTCGAGCTAGCCCCCCTCTCTCTCTCTACTGTACAAAACTCCAAACCCGAAACCCTAGTCTATGGCTACCGTCGATTGGGCCGTGTACGAGCTCGCCGCCGGCCGCCGTGTAGGCCATTAGCTCCGCCTCGTCGTGGTGATACTCCGTGCGGAGGGAATCGAGCCGGAGTGCACCGTGGTGGCCGCGCCATCCGTTTCCCTCTTCGGCACCGATGAACTCCGGCGAGAGATCGCCGCCGCCTCGGGTCCTCTCCGACCTCACCGAGCCCCCTGTTGCGTTCAAGGTGAGGATGCGAGCCTCCCCGTCGCGTTTCCCCTCTCCCTCTCCCTTTGGTTCGTCGCCGCGCCGCGTTCGCTTCCGGCCGCCGCACGCGCGTCGTCGCCGCCGCGCTCCGGTCGCCTCCCTGGAAACGCAACTGGCCCTAGAAGGTTCCCCGAGTCGAGTACTACGTGTAGGTGCAAGTGTATCGCGAAATGGTGGCAGTTTGGCGCCGGTTTTTAGCTCGCCGGAGCTCTCCCGCCGGCAGGTGACGCGGTGATGACGTCGTGCTCGCGCCAGCTCGCCCTTGACCGCGCGGGAGAGAGTCAAACCCGCGGGTGGGGCCGTGCTGCCCGCGTGGCTGCCCGCGTGGACCGCTGGCCCGCGTGTCAGCGTCTTTAGCTAGGTCCGCTCGCGGTAACAATAGATCCGGCCGGCCCAGTTTGAGATCTGGCCCAACTGTGATGTTTTTCCATTTTTATTTTCCACAGATTGTTGCATGATTACTTTTGGCTCTAAAAACCTATCTAAAAGATGAATTTGGCCAAACTAAAATTCACAGTGGTACACCAACAAAATCTAAACTACCTCCACTTTGTAGATCTACATTTGGATGAATGGTTTTGAACTTAAAAATGATTTGGCAACAGGTACCAGAAACACCAAAATGAGCACCATTTTTATTTCACATCTCAGAATTAAGTGAGGCCAATTGCATTGGAAAGCCCTTGAAATTTCCTAACAGGATCAATTAACCTTGATTACAAATTCATTATATTTTTGAAACGGCATGCAATTTGGTAAAACACCAGAGAGCACTTTGGTGATTTTTATAAAATTATTAAAAAGGATTTTTGATGCAAACGCAATTGGATCGTCTTGTACATGTTAAGGGATATCCAAAACTAGCTTGGTTTAATTTTTAGAGCATCCTAGAAAATTTGGTGGACAAATCTTTATTTTGCATGTTTCTGCCATTTTGGCATTTTAGGGAATTAAATTGTGTGAATATATTTTTGTGTTGCAATATTGTTTTCTAGCATGTAAAAGTTGTGTGAACTTGTTTTCTAAGTGTTAATTAGCTATTTTAGCATGTTGGATTGTGTGGACTTGAGTGGAGAAGAAATATGATTTATGTTAATGGCATATGTTTTATCCCTAATTAATACTTGCATATAATTTTGAGTGATGAATTGATGTGCAAGCACTTGGATTTTTGATTGGATCCAGTACCATGTTGGTACTTATATTGTGTTGTTATCACCTCTGCTAGCTTGCATTTGAGTTGGTATAGAAGCATGAGTAGCTTTGTCATGACTATGAGGATGTTATGGAAAAATTCCCTCATGTGTGGAATTTTTGACATAGGCATTTGTGGATGTGTAGCCACATATTTTTGGGTTGTGTTCATAGGACCAGTAGCATTTTGATGATGTTCTTATGAGTACTTGAACCCTAGATTTTTCACTTGTGTGAAAACAATATCATGAGTAGCATTACCTTGCTTATTTTTGCACCCTATTATTTTCTACTAGTATGGTTATTGCACTAGATTGCTAGTTTAGTATTTTGTTAATTTTTAACAAGTGGACCAGAGGCTTTGTGCCCTCTAAATGCTTTTTTATGCTAGTGGAACACCCACTGGTGTCATTGCATTTTTGGTGGAAACATTATTTCCCCCACACTAGATGTATTTCTTTTTATAGTTCTCAAAACAAATGAGTGCCTAGTATTTTTGCTTTGGGAATTTTTGTGCTAAATGAAAATGTGTATGCATCTGTTTGTGAGTGGTTATAATCATGTGTGGATCGCTAGGAAAAATACATTCTTGAAGTGTTGTTTGATTCCTCTAGTAATGCCCTTTTTATTACTACTAGTATGTAGGAGTTGCCCTGCAAATTGATGCATTGTTTTTATTAAATGGGATATTTTTGTTATAGCAAGTATAGATATTTTTCACTACTGTTTTTGTGACATGGACCCTCTGGTTGTATTTCAATTACTTGATTGAAATACATCCATTGCTTCTTCATGTGTGAGTAGTGCTAGTTTCCTTAGCAGTTTTTGTATTGAATTATTTTTCCTGCCAACTTGTGTTTGGTGGATATTTGTGTATCCTTGCATAAGGACATGTTTTCATTTACCATTATGATAACATGGTTCCTTGTTTGCATTTTAGTATTTTACTTATTATGCTTGCTTGCATAGCAAACTTTTATTAGAAACATGACTATAGGATTCCTCCTTTTTATTCATTATTTCTATTGTTCTCACTATGAGAAATTGTGAGTTTTGTGATGAGTCTATTACCTTGTTACATTTGTGTAGGCTCACTGATTTGTAAAAGTAACTTTTGCAAATCATGTGTCTTATTTATTCTTGATGTGAATTTAGACTTAGTAAGATAGCTACTTTTTTCTTTTTGGGGTGTGGTTGATAGACCCATTGCCATGATTATTTCTGTGCATGTTTTATATACTTTTAGTAGTCTCACCTTTGTGAAACTAAGTTAATTTTGGGTTTATTAATATCTTGGTATGAGAGTGGCACACCCACTGAATCCATGATATTGAGGTTGTGAGATAGTTTTCCTCCAACCTTAAGTTGTCTTATTAAATGGCATCTTTGCCAAGTGTGTTTGTTTGATTGTTTGCCTAAGTTAATAATTGTGTGATAGGTTATTATTAGATTTCCTTGCTGTATGTATTGTTACATATGGTTGCTTGCCTTGATTGGTTCTGAATGTGTGTCCTTTATTCCTTTTACGGCGTTAGAAAACGAAGAGGAAGGAAGTGTCGGGAAGCTCTGTTTCAAGTTCCAGTCACTCCAAAACCAGGGACACAAGAGATACCAGGCAAGCCATCTTGATTGCTTGCTGATACAATACTTATCATTATATATCATGCATGTTTTACCTTTGAAGTTTTACAAAAACTTGAGTATCAAAACTATTTTTGATGTGGAATTTACTACTATACTATTATATAGGTTACTATCATGCCAATAGTTAAACTTGGTAATACCAAGCCCATAAGCCACCATATGGTATTTATTACCATAAAATATACTAGTCCCTAAGTGGACACCCTAAAATTGTGATTCTACAAAACAAAGGCTTTACGGAAAAACCCGGAGAAAAGGCGGATCCTTGTTCTCCGGAGGAATGTGGAAGTGGTCATTTTTGAGAAAATGGTGTTTTTCAAAAATGACACATAACCTAGTCTTCGCTGGACAACCATTACCGTACTGCCACTTTACCCCAATATGGGTAGGAGCTTGATTAAAAAAACTTGTTATGGTTAGTATGTGAGCTATCTCAAAGTGCTATAGAGGATTGGATCCTCCGAACCGAAGTGTCGCTAGGAGTGAGCAGACGGGACATCTAAAGTGTGGGATTAATTTTCCCTCCGGATACAGCAGTTGGGTCTCCTGTCTGGGCGGTGTGGGACACGGCTTGCCGGGGAGGGGGAAACCCAATTGAAGAGATAGTCATGTTCTAGCTTGTACATAGTGGATAGTCAAGATCAGTTATCTGATGTTCTCATAGGTTGGGGACAGTCCATGGGTGTTTCATGGAGGATTCTGGATCTAGTGGAAATGTGTACACCTCTGCAGAGTAAAACTATTTCGAGATAGCCGCGTCCTCGGATATGGACGGTTGAATGGCCATGTAGCTAGCATTGTGTCAATGTTTTCAAAAGAGGAAGTTTTTGAAAAGGAATTTTGGAAAGGAAGTGTTGAACTTGTGAAGTTCGGAAAGGAATGGAAACTTATACCGTGGAGGTATCGTCGATGATGAAAAGCCAGATGATGTTATACAAAACAAAATGTTTTGCAAAGAAAACCTTTTCTACTCTAAGCAAGAATTCTGGAAACTGATTCCAAGAAGTTTGCAAAGAGAAAATATTCTTTAACAAAACTTTACAAAACCTCTTGTACATGTGATATCTACAAGAGAAATAAAACTATATATTATTTTTCTTCTGAAGTATCTTCTTCAACGAAGATACAGATAAACCTGACTGCAACTGTGGTGTCATCATATATGAACACCATTGATAGTGAACCATATTTATAGCCTACCTATTCCACCATATAAGCATATTTGCATGTTGGTAAGTGATATGATGGATGTCTTGCTGAGTACATTCAAATGTACTCATTATGGTTTCGCCCCTGGTATCTACTTATCAGATTTGGAGAAGGAGTCTCCGAAGGAGATCTATGAAGAGAAGTACGGAGTTGACGGCTTTGCGAACTAGGATCGTCTCCGGGTCAGCAGCCTGTAGGTTAAGGCGTGACTTGGGCTCAACTACGTTGTGTTTTAATTGTCTTCCGCTGTGTTTGTTAAGTTGCCTGCCCTGCGTGGCAGATGTATTAGTCTTGATCATGTGATCATTTGTGAAATACCTTTATGTATTCGTGTAATGGATGATGTATTCTGTGTGCCAACTTTGTATGTTGTTCACGACTGATCTTTCTGGGATCGTGAGTGTATGCATACGTAGGGTTTCAGACTGCCGGTCTGGGGTCCTTACACTAAGGTGGGTCTAGGTTCAACTAACTTCATATCAATGGAGATAACAAGATAAAGTATTGGGATTTACCATTTGGGTCAAGGGTTGGACAAAAACACTTGTTATTCTTCAACATTTGTGGATGGCTCCAAGTCTTCACATGCTTGTCTTCTTGGAGTTCATCTTCATGCTTCTATTGTAGTTTCCTCCTTGTTGTTAAGCTTCTCTTTATGTTGATAAATCTTCATGGTCTTCACTTCACTACTTAGTTTACGTATGGGATGGGCACAAATAACACTAAGTCAAATAGAAAAGAAATATAATAAGAAGAAAGATAGAAAGAGAGAGGGGGATGTTTTCTTCCGAATTTCTTCACACTTGTACTTCCTTGAGTTGCTTCCAATTGTGGAGTCCAAGTCTTTTCTTCAAAATTTCTTCATTGATCTTTCTTGTAGCTCTTCATGTTGCCACTAAGTTGAAAATGAAGTGCCTTCTATGGCTTGAGTCTTGTTTTCCATTTTGTTAACTTGATGGATTCTTCAAGCAAAAATAGGGGAATGGAGAAGTAGATAGAAAACTATGGTACTATTTTGCTTAACGAACTATATTGAGATTATTTATAGAATTAAATCTATGTCAAAAATACTCAAATAGACCACTTAATTCTACATTCAAATTTAAATTGTTCAAAAATTATTTTGCGGCAGAGGTTATGAAAGTACACATCCTAAGGTTTCCAAAAATATTTTATTTGCAATTTTTGGATTTGTACAATTTGAAATATGCCAAAATTCATCAAACAAGCATATTTAAATCTGAACCAATTTAAGTTTGTAAAATTTGAATTTGAACAGTGCTAAAAGATTCTACACATTCTGGGAATTTCAAAAAGTCCAAGTTTGCTAAATTTGGGCTTATGGATCAAAAGATATGATGGTTCAAAGATACAGGGACTAATCTGCAAAACTACAAATTAAATCCAACGGGAGAAAATTTGAATTAAAGGGCTGGCCACGTGGCGGCTGCTGATTGGACAAGGTTGCTGACTGGGCTGCTGCGTGGCGTGCTGACAGGGCTGCTGACATGGATAAGTGGATCGATCTAAGCCACTAGATCTAAATTCAACGGTGGCATACCGTTTCGCCTAGATATAATCGTGACCGTACGTTAGATGTAACGGCTGAGGGAGCTAGGGTTCGTACCTGGCCGGAGTTGTCGCCGGAAATGGCCGAGGCGGCGGCGCTACGCTCGGACATGGACGACGGTGGAGATAGAGGGGGTCTTCGGGCTCGGAAAAGCCACCACGGGGATCAGCGTGTCACGGCGGACTCGCGGTGGCCACGGCGTGGTTGCTCGCATCCTGGAGCGCTGGCGCCAAGCGGACGGAGGCTCGACAGCGGTGGTGACCTTTAGAAGCTCACGGCGCGGTCGATTGGCTGCACAAAAAAATCGTCAAAGGGCATTAGGAGGTTCTCCTTCTCGAGGGGAACAAGAGGAGACCAGAGAGAAGCAGAGGGACCCTCGGGTTTTGCCGGAATTGACGCTCCATGGCGGCGGCCAGTATGGACTCCGGCGAGTTCGTTCTCTCGAGTGGTGGTGATAGAGAGGGGGAAATCAGAGGGGAAAAGGAGAGGGGGTCGTGGGGTTTAAGAGGAGGGCCATGGGGAAATCAATCGTCCATGGAAACATCTGCAATCAAGGGATTTGATTTCCCTTTACTCGGGTAGAAACGGAAGAGAGGGGTTGATGACGATGATGACGTCATCATGACATCATCTTTTTTTCCTGTTTTTAATATCTTTTAATATACAAGTCCAAATGACCTCAAACCAATTGCAAATTTTTTGTAAAAATAATATCTTTCATTTAGAAACACTTTTGTAAACTTTCAACATATTCAAAAATCATATTTTGCAATTTATAAATAAAAGATTAATAGTACTTAATGTTATTTAAAATTGGAAAAATAATAAAATGATGTTTTTGATTAAATAAAATTTTAGAGACATTATACATGTAAAATACTATTTTGGGAAGTCATTTTTAAACCATTTTATATTTATAATTTTAGGATATGAAGGATTTATTAATAGTAACTTAATGCTATTTTTAAAATAGAAAATTCAATAATTATCAAAGTGGCTTAGAAAAATACCACAACCCATAATATTGTTTTCAAAGTCCTCTTTTATGTTATTTTCAAAGCAATGCATTTTATATTCACTCCTTTATGTTTATAACTTGGAATAACAACTAAAAGTTATTATTATTAAAATATTTTATTCTCATCAAATATTTTTTGAGGCTTAGGACTTTATTAAATCTTTGATTATTGTTGCCATAAAATAATTTCAAGGTAGTATTTAAATTGAAAACATTTCATGTAATAAAGTTTGCTAAAGATAGAATGGTTTTCTTTATCTGGCAAAATTCATTTGAGACAGTTTTAGGGTTTATGGAATAGAGGTATAATTGGATTGGTATTTTCAATTTCATTGAAATATGTATTGTTTTGTTTTGTTTCTTGCATCTCATTTGGATTTTTGGTGACTTGCCTTGTATGAAAACAAAGGTTTCAAAATTTTGTGATTTGTGCACTTTCCAAAAATCAGGGATGTTACAAGTTGATACTATGTCATCTGATCTGATCAAACTCTTTGATCATAACACATATCAATATTTACTGATATCGTCTTATTTTCTCATCCATATCCTCAATTTCCTTGTGATAAATCACACTGTGTCTAGCCAGACGATTAGTTGACATCGGTGATACTTAGAGGTCCTATAGTATGTATCTCTCTATTGTTTAGAGGAATTAAGTACTAGTCTTGAACGATCTCGATTCCATTACACTCTCTAGATTATACCCAGACATCACCGTTATGATCCCCAACTACAACAAGATGGTTGATAATATCCAAAGTGTAACTTTCGTTCGTGCGGTCACTAGATATTCTTATAGTATAAGAATTATAGTGAATAAAAACTTCATATGTACTTTCTTAAAATACATTACAATTGTTTAATTTCTTTTAACAAGATCATATCCTTGTGTCGGTTCAGTACTGTTGTTACTCTAACAACAAACTCTTATGTTTTTCTAGACTTTTGACCAAGTCCATGGTCAGGAAAATGTGATCATATCACAAACCATAAGCTAATCTTAGAGACAAGATTTGGAACTCTTGTTTGTTCATGTCTTCACACCGACACAAAGATTTTCCTTTGAAAACTCACTTTGCAAGTCCTATAGAGGTTGTAGCATAATGACATACACTTAATTCTACACTCAAAGATAGAATAATAACTGAACATTATTTTCTCTATGTCGTATCTCCAATAAGAACATGCAGGAGCAGTAAACTCAAATTGTCCATCGGAGAAAGAGATAACAGCAACCGCACCGATGCTCCACACAAATGCTGCAATCAGCTGCATTACAACCACACAGCAAGCCGCAAGACGCGAAACAAAGGCACACACACACTATAGGAACGACCCAAGATGACAACAACACCACCGCACCCGGACGAGGATCACTAGAGCACCGTGGCCTTGCCACCACTGGAAGCCGCTGCAGTCGTAGTAGGGAACCTTATCCCCTTTGCCCAGGTCCACGGGCGCTGATCCTCCGGCGAGTAAGAGCCACAAAAGGGAAAGAAACCTGAGCTGGGATCCACCAATCAGTCCCATGGCGTCGTCATCGCATACCATCCGCACCACCTCCATGCCATCACCGAGCATATCCACTCGCCAACCATCGCCACAATCCCCGGAAAACTCCTGCAGAAGATGACCGACATTACAACACCGCCGCCACTCAAGCAGGAGATTAGGGTGTTCATCACAAGCAGATGGGTTTGGAGTGCGGGAAGAGTACCTCAACGAAGCCTCCAAGGAGGGGTCCGGCGTCGAGCCGTTGACAACGTCATGGCTACCGCCATCCAAGGATTTCCCCTAATATCAAGCATCCCAACACCATCCACCAGTTAGATCCCGCGGGATCAGCCAAGGAGAAGGAGCAGTTGCGGTCCGAGACGTCGGCCTTTATAGATCTGACGCAGTGATACGTCATAAACGTAGCTATAATTTCTGATGTTCTATGTTATTTGCTACATGTTTGCTATACATTTTATGTCATTTTTATCGATTTTCTAGGACTAACCTATTGACAAGATGCCACAGAGCCAGTTCCCTGTTTTCTACTGTTTTTAGTTTCAGAAAAGTTTTTCTGGAAATATTCTCGGAATTGGAAAATTCGAACCCCAGAAGTCCTAGAATTCCTGAAGATTCCACTGAGTCCAGAAGAGACCCGGAGGGGGCCACACCATAGGGAGGCGCCCCCTGGCCGCGCCACCAGGTGGTGTGGGCCCCTCGGGCGCCCACCGCCATCGCCCTTTCGCCTATTTATTACCCCCGAGGTGTTAACCCTAGATATATCCCACTTTTCTACGAAAACACCTGAGGCCGCCGTCAACGTCAACCCGAGATCGGGAGGGTTATGGAGTTCTCCCCGGCACCCTGCCGGGAGGGGAAATCATCACCGGAGGGCTCTACATCACCATGCCCGCCTCCGGAGTGATGTGTGAGTAGTTCTTCCCTGGACTACGGGTCCATAGCAGTAGCAAGATGGTTTTTATCTCCACTCTATGCCTTATGTTTAGATATCGTCAGTTTCCCTACATGATCGAGATCATCTTATAGTAATGTTACATGTTGTTTTTGCTGGGATCCGATGAATGATGAATGATATTTCTCTTGATTATCTATCTATCATGTTATCTTCATGTGTCTGTTATTACGATCTTGCATGCTCTCCGTTGTTAGTAGATTATCTAGCCAAGTAAATGCTAGTAACTCCAAGAGAGAGTATTTATGCTCGATAGTGGGTTCATGCCTCCTTTGCATATGTGATCGAGTGACAGAAACGTGACAGATGGAGGATATGCTATTGCCATTAGGGAGAAAACAACGGTGTTTACATTATTTACATTACACACTTTGCTTAATGCGATTATTTGTTGCTTGCAACTTAATACCCAAGGTTTGTTTAGATGATATTCTGAGGGTGGATTATTAGTCATAGATGCAGTTGGATGACGGTCTATGAGTCTTGTTGTAATGCCCGCATGAAACACATAGTAATCATCATGTCATGCATGTTTAAATATCTATCAATTGCCCGGTTGTAATTTGTTCACCACACATGTTATCTATCTTTTATGGAGAGACACCACTAGTGAACTGTGGACCCCGGTCCATTTTTGCATACCGATAATACAACCACTGCAATTACTGTTTTCACACTACTACTATTGTTTCCATATTGTTCTCCTACTGTTTTCCACACCATACATTTAACCTCTTTGTTATCAGCAAAACCGGTGAGATTGACAACCTCACTGCTTCGTTGGGGCAAAGTGAGTTGATTGTTTTGTGTAGGTTCCACTTTGCTGCTGAACCGGTAGTGCGCCCTACCATCTCAACTGCATCAACCTTCTGAAGTTACTCCTTCCTCCTACGGGTCGGTTCAACCTTGGTTTCTTTTCTGAGGGAAACTTACTGCTGCACTCTTCATACCTGCCTCTTGGGGTCTCCCAACGAACATGTGTTCACACGCATCAAGCACTTTTTTAGCGCCGTTGCCGGGGAGGAAGAGCATTTCTGCAAGGGGAGTCTGTCACTTCCGATCTCCTTACTTTGTTTTAGTTTTGCTTAGTTTATTTTATTTTGTCTTGTTTGCTTCTCTTTATCAAAAAAACAAAACGAAATAGTTCTTATTCTAGTTGTTGTATTTATCCTGTTTTTAATTTTGCTAAAATGAGTAATCCTGTATGTTTTACCATGTTACATGAGAAAATGATCTTCACTTTCAAACAAGGGAGTGATGAGAGTTTTACAGAAGCTTGGTCTAGAGTTTTTTATTCCTATTGCAAAATTGAACCTAAAATTACTCTAAGCATGTTTCTTTGCTATAGATATGCTTTGGATACTGTGGTAGGAGGAGATTTCCTTCATTGTGATGGAGATCAAGCTTTTAATGCTATAAAAAATTAATTGCAACCTATAGCTCACCTAGTAGCTCTGATAAAGCCTTTGCAAGCATTTATGCTAGATTGAATACTCTTGGGTCACGTGTTTCTTGTTTAAAAGAAGGTCATAATCAGATTCGTGAACACCTAGATCATGTCCCAATAAACTCTGAAGCCTCAAATATGATTCCTATAGTGAAGGTTGCTATAAATAGTGAAACTTTTGATGCTCGTTGTGACATTAAGTCTGAATTTTGTCTTATGCCTAAAGAAATTTATGAGTCTTTGAGTCTTTGGGGACTTTCTGAGGGAGGAGAAGAAATACATCTCACTAATAACACTACTATATTTCCCATTGGGATAGCTGAGGGGGTATTTACAAAACTCCTAGGAATAATGGTATCCACTGATTATTTTGTTATTGATGTGTAGGACAAGGCCAAATTACCCTTGGAAGATCCCTACTGAAGCTTTTGGGAGCAACTATTGATGTGGGGAAAGGAACCATGACGTTCACTTCCAAACCATGCTCCAACCATCAGTTTCCCAAAAGTAAGAATAAGTTTAAGGAAGGTCAAACTAAGCCTTGGATGCTTCTTCACTTGAAAACACTTGATTTTCTCTTCTTATGCCTAGCTAAAAGGTGTTAAGGAAAAGCACTTCTTGGGAGATAACCCATGGTTTTATTTTTGCTTTGTTTTTCTGTTTTCTTTGATTCAAGGGGTTGTATACTTCTGTAGCAAATCGTTTGTATCTTTATTTTCATGTATTAGTTGTGCCAAGTAAAGTTTCTACCGAAATTTGGAGTTGGTTTTGGATTTCTACGTAGGAAACAGATTTCTCCTGTCCACTGTAAAAACTCGTATAAATCACAGAAAAATAAAAATGACCTGAAATGTTTTGTGCTTATTCCTCAGCTAATTCCGAAACTTTTGTTCTTTACGTTTTTTGATTTGAGCAACTTAAGTGCCCTGAAAAAATTCGTCATTACAGACTATTCTGGTTTTGGCAGATTCTGCCAATTTTCTTGCATTTGCTATTTTACAATGTCGAGGGAATTTCTTTGCTTCATGAAGCATCAGTGGATGTAGCTAATTTTTAAAAGTATCAATAGCACTTCTGCCCATGCAGAACCCATGATTTTTTTTATTGTTGCACTAACCCTCTAATGTGAATTACTTTTTGAGTGTGGTGTGAAGGAAGTTATAAAGGGTCAAGAGAAGAGGGTGATATAATGCGATCAAGAAGAGTGCAAGGCCAAAGCTTGGGGATTCCCCCGTGCTTCATACCAGCAAATTCTAAGATGACTCAAGCATCTAAGCTTGGGAATGCACAAGACATCCCCTTCTTCATCAACAAATTATCAGGTCACTTCTAGTGGAACTATATTTTTATTCGGTCACATCATATGAAATTTACTTGGAGCGTCTTTTATTTTTCGTTATGTTTTCTTTTGTTTTCCTTGATGCAATAAATATCATTGGAACCTAGCATTCTTGTTTGGGAGAGAGACACGCTCCTCTTTTTCATATGAATACTCGTTATGCTTGTATTCTTAGTTTTTCTTCTAGTTGTTGCAATCCTTTTAGCTCCTGTTTGTTTTCATGCATCTCTTATTCAGAGATGTTAGTTTTAGTAGTGTTATCTGAGTACTCTCATGTTTGCTTGCTGTATAGTTTAGAGATTTTTTTAATACATATTTTGTATGCTGCTTGTTCGGAAAAGAAACAGGTGCATGTAGTAGAATTTATAACGTTGGAAATAGAAGCTTGTATAGACTGTGGCTAGAATTTTTCATATCATACTAGATGTTATTTTAATTCTAAAGCCTAGTGGTTATTTTGTAGCATGATTTGTCTCAAATAGCTGAGAGTGTTTAATGTGCCACTGAAAGAATCATGAGTTGTTCTTATCATATTGAAGCATAAATTTGTGGTGTTCTCCTTTCAATGTTTTATTTGGTTGACTTGGCGCATGCTTACACCATGTTTATGCCTACAGACCAGTCACGAATAGCCTATATGATCATTTAGTTTTTTTACTTGTAATACCACTTATGCTTTGCGTAATAATGTTTTTGTCCCTATGCATGATTATGGCCATTATGATCTCTTGATTTGTCGCTCCGAGTCTTTGCTAGCCCCCACCTGTACTAAGTATGATCTCTACTCGTGCATCCCACTACCAAAAACCAAATTATGCCAATTGTGTCCACCATACCTACGTACATGTGGTATTTAACCGCCACTCCAAAGTAAATTTCTCATGTGTTACCTTTAAAACTTTCAAAATTACTCATGTTTTGTGCTCCTGTTTTAGCTCATGGGGACGTGTAGAGAATCTTTATCTCACTTATTGATTGGATTTCACACCCTGGACTAGTGGCTTCATCCGCTTATCCAATTGATAGAAGAGCTGGCAGCGGGGTGCCCAGCCCCAAACTAATACAAACAAATTCTCCTCACTATTTTTGCCCCTTATTTATCAGTCAAATCATAATTGTGTAAACAAAAGAGAAAGAGGGATGACCTTCTACCCAGTTGCGTCCTTCAATGGGAGCCGCTCTTGTGAAGTCTAGTTGGCTTGTGACATATTGTATTTTATGTTTACCATTCGTTGACATAAGCATACACACCTCTCTAAAAATTAGACACTCCTCCATGGTATGTGATTGTTGGCAGGCACCCGAGGATTCGGTTAGCCATGGTTTGTGTAAGAAAGGTTGGGAGGAGTGTCAAGCATTTTATACCTCTGTTTAATAAAATAAAAATCTCTAACACATGAGTGATCCATGCTTCCCTCTACGAAGGGGCTTTCTTTTACTTTCATGTTGAGTATCCATCTTCTAACTTTATGCACGGTTGAGAGAGCATAGTTGTCATTCTGAGTTTAATGTCCATTTGTCCCAAAAACATTATTGATTGATTTATACCTTGTTATTACTTTCTCTCCAATTATTTGTTCTAGCCATCCTCTTAAACTTTGAAGGTGTCTTGGCATTTATGTTTTGCCACTCTCTTAACGACAAGCGAAATATCACTTTGCCGGGTTTTTTTATGCTAGAAACAAACGTATAGCTTTTAATGCATTGTTATTAATGATCTTCTACTTGTTTTACTTTTCATGATGCAAAGTGATTGCTACTCCCTCCGATCCATATAATGTGTCGGAAGCAAACAACATGCTACGTACAACTATTTGGCTTAACTGGCGACACTTTTTCTGGTTCAGAAGTAGTATGTTTCATTGTTAAAATTATATCGATCATGCTTGTGTTTAAAGTACTATGATCTCAGCTTACATATGCTTTTACAATATTGATGATCAAGTTTATGTTGGTAGCATGTCACCTCAGAAATTATTATTTTTGTCGTTTACCTACTCGAGGATGAGTAGGAACTAAGCTTGAGGATGTTGATACGTCATAAACGTATCTATAATTTCTTATGTTCCATGTTGTTTACATGTTGTTTTGTACATGTTTTTTATACACTTTATGTCATTTTTATCGATTTTCTGGGACTAACCTATTGACAAGATGCTACAAAGCCAGTTCCCCGTTTTCTGTTGTTTTTTAGTTTTAGAAAAGTTGTTCTGGAAATATTCTCGGAATTGGAAAATTTGAAGCCTATCAGTCTTAGGATTCCAGAAGGTTCTATGGAGTTCCGAAGGGACCCGGAGGGGGGCCACACCATAGGTGGCGCCCCCTGGCCGCGCCACCAGGTGGTGTGGGCCCCTCAAGCGCCCACCGACATCGCCCTTTCGCCTATTTATTCCCCCCGAGGTGTTAACCCTAGATATATCCCACTTTTCGACGAAAAACACCTGAGGCCGCCGTCATTGTCAACCCGAGATTGGGAGGGTTTTGGAGTTATCCCCGGCACCCTGCCAGGATGGGAAATCATCACCGGAGGGCTCTACACCACCATGCCCGCCTTCGGAGTGATGTGTGAGTAGTTCTTCTCTGGACTACGGGTTCATACCAGTAGCTAGATGGTTCTTCTCTCCACTTTATGCCCCATGTTTAGATCTCGTGGGCTGCCCTATATGATCGAGATCATCTTATTGTAATGCTACATATTGTGTTTGCTGGGATCCGATGAATGGTTAATGCTATGTCTCTTGATTAGCAATCTATCATATTATCTTCATGTGTATGTTATTTATGATTTTGCATGCTCTCCGTTGTTAGTAGATGCTCTGGCCAAATAGATGCTAGTAACTCCAAGAGGGAGTATATATGCTCGATAGTGGGTTCATGCCTCCTTTGCATCTGTGCTCGAGTGACACAAACGTGACGGATGGAGGATGTGTTATTGCCATTAGGGATAGAACAACGATGTTTACATTACACACTTTGCTTAATGCGATTATCCGTTGCTTGCAACTTAATACCCAAGGTTTGTTCGGATGATATTCTGAGGGTGGATTATTAGTCATAGATGCAGTTGGATGACCGTCTATGAGTCTTGTTGTAATGCATGCATGAACCAGATAGTGATCATCATGTCATGCATGTTTCAATATCTATCAATTTCCCAGCTGTAATTTGTTCACCACACATGTTATCTATCTTTTATAGAGAGACACCAGTAGTGAACTGTGGACCCCGGTCCATTTTGTCATAATGATAATACAACCACTGCAATTAATGTTTTCATTGTTTTCACACTGCTAGTACTGTTTCCATATTGTTCTCCTACTGTTTTCCACACCATAAATTTAACCTCTTTGTTACCAGCAAAACTGGTGAGATTCACAACCTCACTACCTCGTTGGGGAAAAGTGATTTGATTGTGTTGTGTAGGTTCCACGTTGCTGCTGAACCGGTAGTGCGACCTACCATCTCAACTGCATCAACCTTCTGAAGTTACTCCTTCCTCATATTGGTCGATTCAAGCTTGGTTTCTTTTCTGAGGGAAACTTGCTGCTGCACTCTTCATACCTTCCTCTAGGGGTATCCCAATGAATGTGTGTTCACACGCATCACGCAACAGTCGACAGGGAGCTCCTCACGCCGTGATGCCCAATCACCGCCACCCCATCATCCGCACGGCCAGGGACAAGGGACAGTACTCACAGACGCCACCTGCAGCCGAGTAGACACCTCCAGGTAGATACAGGGCCATCATCCCGGCGTCTAGAGCCCAACGAAGAAGACAAAGCAGCTAGGGTCTCACCGCCACCATCATCAGCGTCCCGGGGGCTTGCTCAGCAGCCTCTTCAGGCGGCAGAGAGGGAAGGAGAAGGAAAGGGGTGGCGCCGGGATCGGGTTTCGCCCTAGAGTCGCCTCCTAGGGGGCGACGCAAGGAAGAGAGCGTCCGGTATATCGTATCTTGAGTCTCTTTCTGTGTTGCATCCAAGGAATGACTTAGGGGTCATTTGGAAGCCATCATTTCTAGCTGGAATCATGGAATTCATTTGTAATTCCATACACAACGTGTTTGGCAGTCACCTATTGTGTGTTGTGTCAATTCCTCTGCTGAACCCTGTCATTTTGCTTACCAAATAAATTGAAATGATGGTTGCCAAACGAGCTCTTAAGGTTTTTAACTCTCTAATAATATGGAAAGGTTCCATCCTCACTTTCCTTACATCATGCCACAGAGAAACTAGTGCAAAGCAATATGTTTGCAAAATAATCTGAGGAAGTTGGCGTCTAGTATATAGCCGCCTCTATTCCATCCCTGCAAGCTAAAAAAATCACTAAGAAGGATCGTCCAGTAAGGCTTGCAGGCTACATCCACCTTCAATGAAAACACTATTGCTATCTCTAATCACATAGCTCGAACCGGTCAAGTTATGAACCAAATCGAGACAGTCGTCAGTATTGGCAATGATCCATCCAACCGGGGGTGGCGACCATAAGTCCTTTCTAGTCACCACTGTACAAGCCTTGGAGCGAGTTTCATACTAGAGATTAGCTCATCTAGCAACAAAATTGAGCGAGTAGGTTGATATTGGTCCTCATCATGAATGAATTTGTTCATGCTAGACCAAATGCACCACGTAGTGTCACGAAAATCGCCTTGTTTTCTTTAGACATAGAGTCCTCTAACCTTAGAGAATCTCCAGCCATCTCCCCACGAGCCCCCCCCCAGGACCACTTTTTTGCGTCGGCACGCTGTTTTTCGTCTAGTCGCGCCCCCAGAACGTCCAATATAGCGCTGGTTTGGGCCAAATTATCGCTCGGCGAACCCAGGCCGTACGCAGCACACCGGGGGCTGTGGCGGAAGCGAAAACATGTGTGGGTCCGCCCTGTCGGCGCATCTGGATTGATTTGGCGCCGGTTTCCCCCTTTTTTCCTTCACTGCTCCCAACTACTTCCTTCCCTACCCCAGCTCTTGCCTTTTGTTGTCTCCACAGATCTCCGACGCCCACCATACCGCCCAAAAAGTACAAGAAGCCGCAACATGTCGGAGACACCGAGAAGCTGAAGGGGAGGAGGACGAGGAAGCCAATGCAGATCCCGGCGGGGATGAGGAACGCCTAGTGGAACAACGACATTGAGCGCAGGACAATCGTCACTGACAACCGGTGAAGAAGGGGTGCCGCTAAGAAGAGCAGGGACCCAGCAACCCGTCATGTCGGCGTCAAGCCCGTATCTGCACGGGGTGTGGGGAAGCCAGCAGAACCTCGTCTCGCCAGCGGCCAGCTTTGCGCCGCAGGTGTGGAGGTACTCTCCATCGCCGGAGTACGTCGACGGTGATCCCCTCGGCGGCTTCATCCGCAACAACACCTTCCAGCACTGTCCCAGCCGCGCGCCCCTCCATGGGCGCCTGTTTTCGCTGCCGACCTCAACGTCCCCCACGACTACTTCCCGTCCTACACCCACTCGCCGATGCCAACCCTGCATCATGGTCCTCTCCTCTTCGCTCCCAGCTCAAGTTTGGTGCCGCAATTCAGCAGCACGGAGGCCGAGATGGAGGACATCATCGCTCCCGGCTCAGCGGCCGCCACCTCCTGCCCCTGGTTCTTCACGCGGGACGACTTGCAGGAAGCACGCGGCGAAGGAGACGGCCCCAACCTTGACGATTCTAACGATGAGGTGGAAGAGGTGGAGCCAGCTGAGATGTCGCAGGTGGCCGCCAAGGGGAAACAGAAGCACCGGGAGAACGCCTCGCCAAAACATGGAAGACCGTCAGCATCAACCCGATGACCGGCGCAAACCAGAACTCCGACAACTACTGGCTAAGGGTCAAGATAGCATTCGACGAGCGCAAGCTTGTTGATGTCTATTTCAAAGGCATACACATGGACCGCGGCGAGAAGGCGATGGTCAACCATTGGCCGACCATCCAGCATGCCTGCAACAAATGGTGTGGCATCCAGGAGGAGGTGGCCGCCCGCCCACATAGCCACGCCAACATCGAACGCGAGGTTTTCCCAAACCTCGCCGACCAAGGATGCTTGATGGCTCCCAAGTGCAGGAGATAAATTGTAGTACTTTTCGAATTAGAAAGGTTGTCAAACCCACGAGGAGCAGAAGGAACTGGTAAGTAGAATAGCAAAGGAATAATAAAAGCAACAGGTGTTTTTGTGTTTTAATTGTGTAGTGCAAGTAAAGTAAAATGCGGAAAGTAAATTGCAGCAAGTAGTAGGTCTCAATGAGAGACAAAGCCCAATCCTCTAATGCGCAAGAGGACAAGCTCAAGTGTGTGTTTGTGTCTTATATGTGAAAAACGTTCCCGAGGGCTGCACGGATTTAGCTGGCATAGTGATTCATTGCATAACATGTTTGTATATCTTGTCTAGTTTTAATCTTCTTCGGACGGAGCCACAAATAGGAATAGCTAAATAAATAAACTATCACCCCTTATGATGGATCACGTGGCCAATTAAATGACAGCACGAGAATTATTAAGACATGATGTCCCACCATAGCCTTATGCTCTAAGGTCCCCGATACAAGTACCCTCATAATGCAATTCAACGACTCTGTCTCAAGTTCCTGTCGCCTAAAGACATCATCACGTCACTACACTACGGTGTTCTCCTATGAGCCCATGTAGGTGAAGTGTTGTACAGTCGACGTTCGTACAACACCATCATAGAATCACATAAAAGATAAATACTAGACCAAATAACAACTCATCTTATGAAACAAATCATTGCCAATTCATCCTATGCCCTCAGGAACATGCGGGAACTACTCACAACGTGCAAACATGATCATGTATGGTGACATATGTGGTACAACACAATCTGAAACAATGGATCCACCACCAAATAATGACAAGTACTCAATCCCAAACATGCAACGGAGTACAATAACACGTATCTAGGGTGTAGCAATGATCAAACTATGAGGGGAACGGAATGGATCACGGTGATGGTGATGGTGGAGATGCAGGTACTGGTGAGGATGGTGATGGAGATGCCTCCTCCCACGCCAAGGAGGAGATGGGGATGATTTCCCCCTTCTCTGGAGCTCCGGAGCAGCAGGATCTGTCTCCCCCACGGAGAGTTTCGAGAGTTTCGCCGCCCTGGCGGCTCCGTCTCGTCTCGGGAAAATTAGGGTGTTCCTCTTCGGGGAAGACGGAGTCGTCAGCAAAAAGACCTCGGGGAGGAGGTGATGTGGGCCCATTTGGGGGCCCCACACGCGGCCAGGGAATCTGGCCGTGTGGGCTACCCCCTTTTGGGCCTCCTGGCCCTCCTCCTTTGTGTCTTGTGCCCACGGCCTTTCTCCCGAAGAAAAACTGACAGGGTTTCTTTCCTTTCGCAATTTGGATACCTGTAGCTCCTGAAACATCAAAAACATGAAAACATGTGTTTTCTGACACCCAGAAATTAAATACCAAAAATAGGGACTTTGTAGGAAAGTCCCATCAAATCATCTAAAACATGCAAAACAATGACATAACATTGATAAAACATCCCAATAATGCCTATATGGAGGGTATAAATGATGATATAAAATGCACGTATCAATGCTCGCCATGTATTTTCGCCGATCGATGTCATTCATTGTGTAGATGGTCCGGATTTTTGACCTGTACCACCAGGACAACAACGACGGTGATTTCAGGTTTCTACATGTATTCACCCGGATCAAGACGTGGGAAAAGTGGAGAGAGGTACGGCTGTCCCTCGTCAAGAACGACGGCGTCTACATCCCAGACGCGCCGCCAGAAGCCATCGAAACTCGTCCGATCGGCAACAAGATGGCCAAGGCGGAGAGGGACTCAGCGCCTGCAGCTGAGCGCCTCTAGGCGTCGATCGACATGTGCATCTCCGACACCAAAATCCACGCCCCCCTAAGAGAGTCGCAGGCAAAATCAAGGTGGGTCGAGCTGATGAAGAAGCATACGGTCAACCTCGAGCTCCTCAATACCAACGTCGCGGCAAAGAAGCAGAACAACGACCTCGCACTCCTAGTGAGCGCTGACCCGATGAAGATGGACCCGCAGGTGAAGGCGTGGTAGATGGCGGAGCGGTCGTCCATCCTGAGCCAGATGACAGTAATGGCGAGGGACGCCACCGCGCCCGAGGACACCCCTATGCCGAGCACCACCGCGCCCGAGGACATCCCTACGCCGAGCACCAGCGCGCCGGAGGCCACGCCGACTTTGCCTTCGTGGGGCTCTGCACCGACTGACGGGTCCGAGGAGCTAGCCATTTGATCCCTTTCCTTGTCGATTCGTCACCGGATATTGCCGTCGTGCTATGTTGTGCTTTTTGCCGACCCGTGGCATTCACATCGCCGAACCGTGGCATGTTGGTCGTCGTACTCTAACATGTGATTGTCGAACCTATGCCTTTTTAAGCGGGAAGAGAAACTTTGAATTTATGGCATTTTTTTCCGTTTTAGTTGCCGAAACCTCAGAGTGCGGCTGGAAACGTCCTCCAAAATAGTATCATCGGGTGCGCTGGGGCAAACGGCCGGAGCCCCGAGATGCCCTTAGATAAAAGGCGATGCAACCTGGCGCAGTACTTAGCCCCACATTGGCGTGTCCTCTCACGGTCCCACGTCCTACCTAGCTAGTACTCCGTAGATGGAGAACAACAGAGCACGATAATATACTGTTCACCGGTTGAGTGATAGACCACGGATCTATTTTGAACAGGCGATGTACTATTTCAATATATAAAAGTAAAACAAGTGGAAAGTGTTTTTTGCCTCCCAAGCACCGGTGCTCCTGCCAATAAAATAAATTAGAAAATAAGTACGAGTGTCACAAAATTCTGAAAATAAATACGGTTTTTGTCAATGGTATACCTCCCAAACGCGCAAATTTTAATTTGAAATACCATATAGTATGGACGACACAAAAATAAATAAAAAATGATAAAATCTATAGATTTGAAAATAAGCATTACCCATATCCATAATTTTGTCATTATTGTGTAGTTCAAAATAAAAATTATTTGAAGTTGATTTTTTACATGTTTGTAATATGCTACTGGCTCGTTACAATTTTTTTCAGAAATTTTTGAAACTGATAGATAAGTTTTTCGAATTTTATAAATTGACACGAGCACCCAGGTGCATAAAATCTCCGCTCTACGAGAAGTGCCTTCTTCACTTTTGTGATTTTTCTTATCTACCTTGCATACCCACGAAAGAGTGTACTCTACAAATCAGGCTATTCATGTTTTGGCCCAATTGAGAGGAAGAAATTGGCCAATGCTCTTCTTCATGCTGCTCTTACTTAAGAAGCGGAGTGGGCCTATGTTTTGTTTTTTGAGAATTCAGAGTGGGCCTATGGGTAGGCCTGTGCCCACTTAGCCCACTAACCACCCAGTTTAAGCTGGAAAACTATGACTATGAATATATTGGTAACAGAAATTAAAACTATGCATAATTAAGTGGTTTTCACTGACAGCCCACTAACAGGCCTACTTATGGGACACCTATTCCAACGCTTGAACCTTCACAGAACGTCCATGACATCGTGCGGCTCAATAATAGAGGTACAATTTGTTTTATCGTTCATGCCCGAGAAGGTCTCGAACCAAACCACCTGGGTGAAGGGGTAGTGCAGAAAAACGTGCTGGGTGGATTTAGACTCATGTATGCACATGGGACATGTATCGCTGTCCGCACGGCCATGCCGCAGACGTTTCTCGTCCGTCTAACAACGATCCCACACAACTTTCCACGCAAAGAACCTGTATTTCAAGGGGGGCTTGCACCTCCAGATGGGAGAGTAGAGATGCCGAGAGGTTCTACCCTCAAAGAAGTTTTTGTTGGCCGTTTAAATCCACTCAAAAGCACTACCAGAGAATAGCTTACAACAGCAAATAGTACCGCGGGTGCACGGACAAGTCTATGCGCCCGCGTTAAATATCGCCGACGCGTAGAGTAGACATGCCATGCGGATAAGTTTTACCCCATGCGAAGATGGTCTATGTACGTCGGCGATAAGTGTGGCAGGGGACCCCCTAGGCAGGTTGCATGTACTGCTGGCGAACGGCCTTTTATGCACTGATGCTAGTGGGAGGTACTCAAGGCGCGTTATCTAGTGTTCGTCGGCGCTAAGTGGCGTTATATGCCCGGGCGCGCCCGAGCAGATCGATCGATTCACTTCTCTTTCCTTCCTCTCCCCAACCCTGGCTGTCGGCCGCCTCCTCCTCTCCTCCCCCTGGATCCGTCCCCTCCCCCCAGGCCCGGGCACTGCCCCTCGTCCGGCCCCTCCTTCCCGCAGTGCCTCCCTAGGCCGACGCCCCCCCCCCCCCCCGGATGGAGGCCGAGACGGTGAGCTAGTGCCGCCGGCCCCATCGTGGGCCTCCTCCGCCGCACCAACCGTGGGACTCCTCCACTAGCGCCACGCCTCCTCCGCGCACTGCATCCCAGCCAAGATGGTTGATGCGTGTGATCACACGTTCGTTGGGAGACCCCAAGAGGAAGGTATGAAGAGTGAAGTGGCAAGTTTCCCTCAGAAAGAAAGCAAGGCTTAATCGACCAGTAGGAGAAAAGAGTAACTTCAGAAGGTTGATGCAGCTGAGATTGCAGGGCGCACTACCGGTTCAGCAGCAACGTGGAACCTACACAACACAATCAAATCACTTTGCCCCAACGAAGCAGTGAGGTTGTCAATCTTACCAGTTTTTGCTGAACACAAAGTGGTTAAACGTATGGTCTGGAAAACAGTATGAAAACAGTAGAAGCAATATGAAAGCAGTGGAAACAGTGCGTGTATTATCAGTATGAGGAAAATTGACCGGGGTCCACAGTTCATTAGTGGTGTCTCTCCGTGAAATATAAATAACATGCGCGGTGAATAAATTACAGCTGGGCAATTGACAGAAATGAAGACTGCACCGTAGTGCATATGCAAGACATAAAGATTACTATGTGATTCATGCGAGCATTACAACAAGATACATAGACCGTCATCCAACTGCATCTATGACTAATAATCCATCATTGGAGTGTCATCCGAGCAAACATTGGATATTAAGTTGCAAACAACAGATAATCGCAGTAATCAAAGTGTGTAATGTAAATAAAAAAATCATCCATACATAAAGCATTGTCGTTTTCTCCCTAATGGCAACAGCACATTCTCCATCTGTCACGTTTCTGTCACTCGAGCACATATGCAAAGGAGGCATGAACCCATATCGAGCATAAATACTTCCTCTTGGAGTTACTAGCATCTACTTGGCTAGAGCATCTACTAATAACGGAGAGCATGCAAAATCATAAATAAAATATACGTGAAGATAACATGATATATTGATAATTAGAAGACATAGCATTTAACATTCATCGGATCCCAACAAACACAACATGTAGCATTACATAAAGATGATCTCGATCATGTGAGGCAGCTCACCGGATCTAAACATGAGGCATAAACTGGAGGAGACAACCATCTAGCTACTTCTATGGACCCCTAGTCGAGGGATGAACTACTCATGTATCACTTCGGAGGAGGACATGGTGGTGTAGACCCCTCCGGTGATGAATTTCTCTCCCGACAGGGTGCCGGGGAGAGCTCCAGAACCCTCACGATCTCGGGATGACGATGACGGCGGCCTCGGGTGTTTTTCAGGAAAAACTGGTATATCCCTAGGGTTAATATGTCGGGGGGGATTAATAGGCGAAAGAGCGATGGCAGAGGGCACCCGGGGGGGCCCAGACCACCACCAGGCGCGACCGGGGGAGGCTCCACCCTATAGTGTGGCCCCTCTCCAGGTCTCTTCGGAACTCCATGGAACCTTCTGAAATTCTAAAACTTCCAGGCTTCGAATTTTCCAATTCCGGGAATATTTCCAGAACAACTTTTTTGAAACTAAAAACAGCAGAAAACAGGGAACTGACTATGTGACATCTTATTAATAGGTTAGTCCCGGAAATCGATAAAAATGACATAATGTGTATAGCAAACATGTAGGAAATAACATGAAAACAATATGGAACATCAGAAATTAAGGATACGTTTATGACGTATCAATGGTGAGCCACGCCTTATCCCTTGATTTTTTTATTAGGCTTGGATCAATAGGCCTTGTTTTTTACTAGGGTTAGGGTTAGTACTTGTCCCCTATTTTTATCTAGGGTTACTTTTAGAATTAGGATTAGTATTAGAAAAAATAGCATTAGTTAGAATTAGGGTTAGTAATAGACTTAGGGTTTGATCTAGGGTTAGTACTTGTCCCCTGTTTTTTTTGAATTAGTTAGGCTATGTTTGGATGTTAGTATTTGTCCTTTGAATTGAATTGGATTACGAATATAGAAACCGAGTTAGAAATCCGCTTTTTGGAATTTCCTATTGAAATCAAAGGACGACGTTCACTATCGATTCCTATTTGGATGTACAAACGTGGAATGAAATTTTTTGTTGAGTTTGGACAATATAAAGTTGTATGATACCAAAACCGTGGACGACATCCACATGCAACCAAATTGCATTACGATACAATTTCATGGCTCTCGCAATACCATGTCAACCAAGCAGGGGAATTCGGGCCTTCAAATTCCAGATAGCCAATTCCATGCCCCAATTCTTACATTCAACAACCAATTAGTTAGAATTAGAAAGTAGAGTAAATAGAATGTTAGAAAATAAACGTTTGTACTACTTTATCACTCTCAAATAAAACTGTGTTGTTAAAGTTTGCTAAAGTTTATCATTATCATGTCACTGTTGCAAAAGTTTGTCCCAAAATATAAAACACTCTAATGAATACTTCAATTCGAAATAATTTAGAAGAGTTTGGGGATCTATAATATCTATAAGAGTCATCCCCACTAAGTGAAATTAATTTTTGCAAGCTCAAACCACGTGCATCCACGTCATCTGTATTACTCCATCCGTTCCAAAATGATTGACTTCAATTTGTCTGAATAGGGATGTACCTATATACTTAAACATGTCTAGATACAGTCCAAATTAGACAAATGGAAGTCATCTAATATGGAAAGGAGCGAGTATTTATGTCCGGTACATAGCAATTCTATGGTAAGATCATACGGTACGGTTGGTGCGTTCCTAGCATGTCACGTCCCGGAATGCAGCGTCACGTTCCTAGCACGCTAGCTCTCTCTGCATCCCTGAATTGGAAATCAAACGACGCAAGCCTTAATTCTCCTCCACGGCTTCACCCCACGTTGCCGTGTATAAATACCCACTTCCCGCCCCCAAAACTAATGCTCCATCTGACTGCCACATTGGTTCTCGCATCCTGCTCCCGTTCCATCTTATGTTGATTCTGTGCCGCTGTATGCTTTCCCAGTCCTAACTGCATTCCACACCCACCTTCTCCTCAGTGTGATGGGCGGTGCATCTACGAGACGATGAGTTTACGATTCAGGCTATCGTCTTCAACCCTCCAAGTCGACAGAGAAAGAGAAGCTACGAATGCAGGGCCATCATTAAAACAGAGAAAATTGGAGGTTTCAACTATGTCGTCACAAGATACATTCAGGTTAACCATCCATCGTGAAGTGTTCGGTTTCAGTTCTTGCTTTCTTGGACATACCCAGCGTCGGCACGGCAACATGCTTTGCCTTCCCGGCCGTCTTCTGTTGGGCCCTGGAAAGATCATGACTTGGCCACCAATGGGTCAGTAGCAGCGTCGCCAATTTCCTTCCAAATAAGAGTGCAAGACTAGCAACAAAAAAGTTTAAACGAGCTAGCTGGAAGAGGAGGACCCTCCATCGAGTGTACCGAGTTTCCTGTCAAAATAAAAATATGATGAGTTTTTGTCAATTCTATTTTCTACTCCGTACTTTATTATATAGACCATATGAGCATGTCAATTTCACTGTAGAGTATAGAAAGAGCCCTGCTGAACTCTACAATACGAGGGCAATAGCAGCCTCACCAATTCCCTTCAAAATAAGAGGCCAATTTTCACAATATGGGTGAAGCAATTCGTCAAGTGGTGACCTTCTTTCTAACTCATAGAATAGAGTTTTTGACACCCTCAATCATGCAGCGGTTCAGGCTACCAACTGATTAACTGGTAACAATATGACGTACTAAATATCTGTATTTACTATGCACAAGAGTTTACATATATGTAAAATCATTTTACATATAAATATTGTATGTAGATCAAGAATTTACTATGCACAAGAATTGGTGAAGCTTATATATGTAAATCATCTTATCACTCGATAAATTGTTCCTATTGTTTCAGATATATTCAATAAATATTTAATTCATCTTTTAGTGTGTGTTATATTGTAATTATATGAATATATATTGTGTCTACTATTGAACTTAGCAGGTTTTACTACCATCATGTCATACTAAATTCCCGCGGCAACACGCGGGGAATCACCTAGTATATTGTGTTGTTACGAGTTACTATGTGTGATGATGATCCGGGGAAGGTCGAAGGCAGAGGTTTCATGACATCTTTGGAACTAAATACCATCACAGATATAAGGGCTAGTGAGATTAGGACAAAGTTGGCCCTTTCTGTGTGTTACGAATATGCACAAAAGTTTCCAACCTTGTTCTGATCTCACTAACCCTTATATATGCGACGATGTTTAGTTTCAAAGATGTATATAATTCTTTGTCTTCCTGCTTGCTCTGATCATCATGAGGTGTACTAACTCGTAACAGACACAATATGTTGTGAATCTCTACAAAATTATTTTGAAATGGAGTTCCGTTAGATTGATTCTTTTTTGCAGGCAAAACTTTAGCAAGAAAATTTTAGTTTAAATTATCTTGTTTGGTTTAAATTATTTCATCTCGTAGCCCCAAAGTCGAGATGGGATATATAAGTTCGAGATCTATATAGTATGGATGGTGCTGAGTTACTTGATACAAAATGACTAGTCCGTAGAGAAAGACTAAAATGAATCAGTGTTCGAACCCTGATTCATTTCGCAGTCATTCTCTACGGCCTAGTCATTTTAAATCAACTAATACAGCTCTCGCCATGCTATATGGATCGTGGAAGTATTTATCTCCTTTCGACTTTGGCGGTACAATAGATGGAAACCATCTACCTCGATCTTAACAAGCACCACTCGAGTTGATGATGCTATCTATGACCACTAGATCGATGATGCTTAACAAGGACAACATCGTGGTGGAGGCGGAAGCTCGATACACCACCTATCAAGCGGGTGAGAGGACGGACACGATGAGGGAATGGATGACGTCGTGATGATGCTCCTTCTATTGTGACGATGCTCCTTCTGTTGCGATCGTGACTATGTAATCTAAATCTGTATATTATGTCTGTTGTGATCGAGACTATGTGTAATGATTACCGTCTTCTAGCAACATTTTTTGTAATTTCCTGTATATTGTAGCAACATTTTTTTGTCCCCTATACAAATTAGCGCGGGAGCACTAATTCGGTACCACGGGTGAAGATTTACCCCCGAAGCATAGTCAATCATTCGCCAGCGCTAGTGGGAGGTGCCGCAGGCGCAACACAAAATACGCCGGATAATGCTGTACCACCGGCGTGTAGGTCGTCCGCGCACACGTATTCGCCTACGGCAGGCACATTTTGTGCGCCTGTGTTAAGGATTTCTCTAGTAGTGAAGTATCCACAGAGTCCCCCAAAACGATCGTTTGGAGCAAATTCCACAGGGAGGAAGATTGCCCCAGCGCCACCTGAGATGTCGTGGACCCAAGCATTATCCGCGAGGCTCTGAGAAACTGTTCGGGAGGTGCGGTGTTTCGGTTCCACAAAGTTTAGGAGATTACATGTGGACAACACTGCCGTCCATCCACTTGTCACACCAAAATGGGCAGTTGACGCCATTGCCAAGAACAATTTTGGTCGAAGCGTCGAACATGGCTCTGCAGTTATCCGATGCCGAGATGGAGATGAATTTCAGTTTGTCTGGCCCGGCGGTGGCTGGTTTCGTTTTCAGTGAAAATGGAACCGATCGAGAAGATGCTCACTGATGGTTAAAAGAAACGAGTAAATAAAAAGAAAAAGTGCATGGCTGAACTTTCACCACGAAAGAAACCAACACACCACGTCTGAAAGATCATCGTCCGTTTTGGTAATTATATGACAACATAACTGTTTGATCTAATGTTTGTTCAAATGATGAAAATGCCCAGGTTATTAGGTTCACTATATCTATGGGGCTAATGGTTGAGATATTCGAAAAGTGCTAAGAGAAAGAAAGCCAGGGAACCAAAATGTGCAGGGGCGGAGGCTCCGGTGAATGCACCGGAGGCTCCGGTAAATCCACCGGAGGCTCCGGTGAATCCACCGGAGGCTCAGCCCTCAACCTGTGCGCAAATAAGCTTCCGGTGCGCATCCGGTGGTTCCTCCGCCGAAACACCCTTCTGTTGGAAAGTGGCGGAGGTTCCACCGGAGGCTCCGGTGGACATCCGGTGGAGGGTCCGCTGGAGGGTCCGGTGGTGGCTCCGCCAGCCACCCCTTCTGTTGGAAAGTGGCGGAGGTTCCACCGGAGCCTCCGGTGAGGGTCCGGTGGGCGGAACCTCCGCTCTATCCACCGGAGCCTCCGGCCTCCTCAGCAGCACGCAAAAGTTAGGGCACTGCGCAACTGCGCAGTGCACAGAAGACCCACCGGAGCCTCCGGTGAAACCACCGGAGCCTCCGGTGGCCTGGACTGCAAACGGCTACTTCGTGGCCAAGGGTATAAATACCCCTTCACCTACCTCATAAATGCTAAGCTTTTTCCCACTCTCTCTCCTAGCCATTAATGAAAGCTTCAACCTCTTAGATCTCCTCCTCCGTCCACCCAATCACTCCCAAACTTGGTGGAGAGCTAGAGGAGACCTAGATCCACACTTCCACCAAAGGAATCTCAAATCCATCCACCACAACCTAGTAGATCTAGAATCCTACTTGAGGCCTAGAAACCTTAGTAGATCTCGTGCTTGTAGTTTCCACCTTGTTGCAAGAAGCTACGGATTGCTTGAGAGCCTCCATCCATCTTGTGGAGTGACCTCAAGCCCTTGTAAAGGTTTGGTCAACGCCTTCAAGTCGACCTCATAGTGGAAACGAGCATCTCCCTCACCGGAGAAGCTCAAGGAGAACAAGGTGTGCACAACCGTGCTATTGAGGAGCGCCTAGGTGGCTCCCCACCTCTCCAACGTAGACGTACTTCTCTTTGAGAAGGAACTACGGTGAATCATATCCTTGTCTCCTTGCTTACACTTGTTGTTTGCTTTACTACCTTACGCTTTACTTCCGTTGCGCATACTACTCTCTTCACATAGGTTGTTCACCTAGTTGCACATCTAGAGAATCGTATCTTATCTTACTAAGCCCATTAAAAAGAAAAGAAAAGAAAAATTGGTAGTCAACCTATTCACCCCCCCCCCCTCTAGTTGACCATAGTGCACTTTCAATTGGTATCAGAGCCTCGGCTCTTACTAAGGGCTTAACCGCCTAAGAGTACAATGGTCGATGAAAATACCCCCGGTAGTTCTAGTGCGGAGATCTCCAAGATGTCCGACAGTATAGCTAACCTACAAGACTCGGTTGGAGTCCTCCAAACCGAAATGTCTAAGGTTAGCTCTACTGTCAGTATGGAGGTTTCTAGCATCAAGAAAATGATGGAGGTATTGATGGGGAGAACCAAGGAGTCCGAGGGAACACCTCCCACCCCAAACGATGTTAGCTCGGATGAAGAATCCATTCCGGACATTGATGAAATGGAAGCTAACATCGCTTTAGCTAAGGCAAAAGCCAAAGCAAAAGCCGATAAAAAGGCTAAGGGTAGTGGGAACTCCGAGGGCTCCAAGTCTCAATCGGCTAACGGTTCGGGGTCTAACTCTAAAGTTCCACCGCCTCCCAATTACGATTCTATCCACCCTATTGCTACAATACCACACATGGTTAATGTTGGAAATCCTCCCATGCTTAACACTAACGAATTCTCATCATGGAAGTTCGATATGGAGTCTCATATTTCAGGTTGTTGCACCGCTCTATGGAGAAGCGTTGTTCATGGATTCCATCCTCATGATCCAAACAACTTGACCCCAAGAGAGGACGTGGAGTTCCAACTCAACAAGACCGCTATTGTGACTATCCAAAAGGCTCTCCCAAGAGAACATCTTGAGCACATTCGCGGCTTGAAGACCGCCAAGGAAGCATGGGATAAACTTGACTCCTTGTTCCAAGGGAATGCTAGTATTCAATCATCAAAATATGATGTTGCTCTCGACAAGTCCGAGAACTTCGTCATGCTTGAAGACGAGAGTCCCGAGGAGCTATATAGAAGAGTTGTCACTCTTGGCAATCAACTAAGAGATTTTGGTAAAGAGGAAATCTCGGATGAATGGATCAAGAGGAAGTTTGTCAAGGCCATTACTTCATTTGAGAAGAACCTCTCCACTAGCATTCGAACAAGATCCGACTACAACTCCCTCAACTCCATTGGAGTACTTAGTGAGTTCATTGCCATATCCTTATCTCACAAAAGTGCGGATGATGCTCTCGCTCGCTCTAGAGGACATGGAAAGTCTCCCAATCTTGCCTTGAAGTCTAGAGCAATGGCCAAGATTGAAGAAGTTGATGATGATGATGATGATGATGATGAGGACTATGAGGATACATACAAGGGTGCCCATAAATGTATTGCTCTTGCCATGCAAGGGTATTGGAAGAGATGGGAGGCTCACAAAGCCGGTGCCCCAAGACCTTCAAGGAACAAGATCTTTAGGAAGAAAGGGGAACGGCCAAGAACATGTTATAATTGTGGAAGTGCAAACCACTTCGTCAAAGAGTGTCCCTTTGAGCCAAGAGAAGAGAATGAAGGGAAGCTTGTTCGCAAGGACAAGAACAAAGCTCCACAAAACAAGAACCTCGCTAGAAGGGTTCCAAGGGCTCTATATGTTCAAGAAGGCCCCACATTGGAGACATACTACTCCGGAGATGAAGGAGAAGATGAAGTCGTAGGTGTTGCCCACGTCGCCATAGCTACCACTTCCTCTTCATCGGTCTCTCTATTTGAATCTCCCAATGAGAAGACATCGATCCGACCTACATGTCTCATGGCAAAAGCCACCGCGGTAATAACTTCCACCTCCAAGTCTATTACCACTACCTCTCCCTCATTATTGGATTGTGTTGAAAACATTTGTGACGATGAGGAGGCCAAGAACCTAGGGTCTTGGTTGAGTAGTCTTGAAGGTGAAACTAAAGAAAAAGTAAAAGCTCTCTTAAGGCAACTTGATGAGGCCAACTCTCTCATTGATGAGAAAGAGGAAATCATCATGACCTTGGAGAATCATGGTGGTACCAATGAGAATCATGATGGTGAACTAATTAAAGCTCTCGAAAAAGGGAGATCCATGAGAGCCTCTCTTGAAGAAAGACTATCTAGTTTACAAGACTCTTATGCTATTAGTGTTTCTAAGCTTAGGAAAGATAATGAAAAATCTCTTGCCAAACTTAAGAAAGAACATGCTAAATCCCTTGTTTTGCTTAAAGAATTTGAAGAGGAAGAGTTGAAGCTAGGAATAGCTCATCAAAAACTTGACGAGGAGCATGACAAACTAAAAGAAGAGTTTAAATCTCTCAAGGAAATTCATGACAAACTTGCCAAGTCTCGAATCAAGCTTCTAGCTCAACAATCAAATAAGCATGTTGCATCTTCATCAAATAGCATTGTTATTGCACCTACCTCTTCTACTACGACTAACCATGTAGGGAAGGAAAGAATTCTCAACGATGCAATAAGCTCTCAAGGTGCCAAGAAAGGAAAAGAGGGACTTGGGTTTATTTCCAAGTCAACAAAGATATCCAAGAATGTCACTACTCCCCCTCAAAAGGTTGTTTTTGTGAAAGAGGGTGAGGTGACCAAAGAAAAGGAGACCAACGCCATTACGGGTGGTGATACCTCTAGGGGGAGCATCACTCATAATGATTTCGCCGGAAAATATAATCCATCTTATGTTCTTTTGAAATCTAGGGATGGACATGTTTATGCTAAATACGTTGGTACTTCGTATGGTGATGATTATCATTGGACTATTTGGGTTCCTAAGACCCTTGTTACTAACAAAAGAGGACCCATTGAAGGATGGGTACCTAAATCAAGAAATTGATCTCTTGTAGGGAAAAGCTTCCGGGTCTAACAAGTGGACAGTGGATAGTGGTGCATCCCAACATATGACCGGAAGCCATGACGCAATAAGCAATCTTGAACCTCCTCTACCTCATCTCAATTGCGTCACTATTGGTGATAAGTCCGAACTTAAGGTATTGGGACGAGGCAAGGTAGCAATCTCAAATGATTTATCAATTGAGAATGTTCTCCTTGTTGAGTCCCTTGGCTATAATTTGATGTCCGTTCTTCAACTTGCGAATGGTGGTTTCACCTCATTCTTTAATAAAGAGAGTGTGATTGTCACTTGGGAGACATCTCTTAAAGTAGCCTTTGTTGGGTTTGTCGAGAACGGCATGTATGTAGTGGACTTCTCTAAAGAAGACACGTGTGCCGCGACATGCCTAATGGCTAAAGTTGATGTGGGATGGCTTTGGCATCGCCGACTAGCCCACACCAATATGAGAATGTTGCATGATCTCCAAAGTGGCAATCACGTTCTAGGACTAACCAAAGCTAAATTTGCTAAAGATCGTGTGTGTAGCTCTTGCACCTTTGGGAAGCAACATGGAGAACAACACCCAACCAAGACATCTATCTCCGCTACAAGAATTCTCGAGCTCATTCACTTAGATCTCTTTGGTCCACTATCCTATGATAGTCTCGGAGGAAAGAAGTATTGTTTAGTAATTGTGGATGACTATTCAAGATATTGTTGGGTGTATTTCTTCAAGAGGAAAAGTGAAACTCAAAGTAGAGTCATCGAGTTTATCACTCTAGTTGAGCGCCAACACAATGCTACCATATTGGCTATCCGGAGTGATAATGGCTCGGAGTTCAAGAACTACACCGTTGAGGGTTTTCTTAGTGAAGAGGGCATTGCTCATCAATACTCCACTCCTTATACCCCTCAACAAAATGGTGTTGCGGAGAGAAAGAACCGGACTTTGATGGATGCGGCTAGAACTATGATTGCGGAGTTCTCTTCTCCCTATAACTTTTGGGCCGAAGCCGTCTCCACCGCATGTCACGCCACCAACCGGTTATATCTTCGCAAGATCTTGAACAAGACCCCCTATGAGATTCTCACGGGTAAGAAACCGGATGTATCTTACTTCAAGGTCTTCGGTTGCAAGTGCTTCATTCACAAGAAAGGTAAACGGTTGTCAAAATTTGAGACTAGATCTTATGAGGGCATTTTTGTTGGTTATGCCACAAACGCTCACGCCTATAGAGTCTACAACAAGTCCACCGGACAAGTTGAAGAAGCTATAGACGTGGTGTTTGATGAGGATAATGGCTCCCAAGGGGGGCGTATAGATCATGGTGTTGTAGGAGATGCAATTCCTCCCATTGTCATAAGAAGAATGGGGATTGGTGAAATAATCCCCATTGAGGGTTACCGGATGACGGAGGGAGAAGGACTATGCCCCACTCAAGTGGAGCCATCGTCTACACCCATTGATGATCAAGCTATCCAACAAGATGCACCAAGCCCTCAAGTTAACAATCAAGGCCAAGCTAATGAACAAGACCAAGCAACACACCTAAATCATGATCAAGACTCTGTAATTGTTGAGAATGCTCAACCTAGTGGTGATTCGTCACCCATCTTTGATCAAGAACGAAATGAAGATGGACATGTTTCCGATGAAGAAGGTGATTCTCAATCAATATCCAAGGAATCTTTGGAGGAGATACTGGCTCGAAGAGCAAAGAGAAGGCTAGAGAATCTTGAACGAGCGGGTCATACGGAGGACATGATTCTTGGTCAAGTTCGTGGAAGAGTGGTCACTAGAAGGCAATTGGCGGATTTTAGCAAGGCTCATGCATTTGTCTCCTTCATTGAACCCAAGAAGGTATATGAAGCTCTCGAAGATCAAGATTGGCTTGAAGCCATGCATGATGAACTCAATAACTTCGAGCGCAACAAGGTGTGGAAATTAGTGCCAAGACCCAAGGATTGCAAAAATGTCATTGGCACCAAATGGGTGTTTAAGAACAAGCAAGACAAAGATGGTATTGTCATTCGCAACAAGGCAAGATTGGTGGCCCAAGGTTTTTCTCAAGTCGAAGGTATCGATTTCGGTGAAACCTTTGCCCCCGTAGCTCGCCTTGAGTCTATTCGTATCTTACTTGCCTATGCATCTCATCATAACTTCAAATTACAACAAATGGATGTCAAAAGTGCTTTTCTTAATGGTCCCATTAATGAGTTAGTATATGTCAAGCAACCTCCGGGTTTCGAGGATCCCAACCACCCCGATCATGTCTATAAACTTGATAAGGCGCTCTATGGACTTAAACAAGCTCCACGTGCGTGGTATGAGCACCTTAAAGAGTTTCTAGTAGATCGCGGGTTTAATGTTGGTTTAATCGATCCCACCCTCTTTACCAAGACGGTTGGAGGTGACTTGTTCATATGCCAACTCTATGTGGATGATATCATCTTTGGGTCTACTAACACCTTGTTCAATGAGGAGTTTTGCAAGCTTATGACCGATAGGTTTGAGATGTCTATGATGGGAGAGTTGGAGTTCTTTCTTGGTTTCGAAGTGAATCAATATTATGAAGGAACCTTCATCAAACAAGCCAAATACACTCAAGACATGCTCAAGAGATTTAATATGAGCGATGCCAAACCTATGAAGACCCCTATGTCCACAACCACCGACTTGAAACCCGACCCTAATGGGAAAGAGGTAGATCAAAAGGTATACCGCTCCATGATTGGCTCTTTGCTTTACCTTTGTGCATCTAGACCCGATATCATGTATAGCGTAGGTAAATGTGCAAGGTTTCAAGCCTCTCCGAGGCAAAGTCATTTGGAAGCTGTGAAACGAATCTTTCGATATCTAGTTCATACCCCAAACTTCGGTCTTTGGTACCCCAAGGGTTCAAGCTTTCAGCTTATTGGTTACTCGGATGCGGATTATGCGGGAGAGAAGACGGATAGGAAGTCCACATCCGGGGGTTGCCAATTTCTTGGCCGCTCCTTGGTTTGTTGGTCTTCCAAGAAGCAAAATTGTATTGCTCTCTCTACCACCGAGGCCGAGTATATCTCCGCGGCAAGTTGTTGTGCCCAATTGCTATGGATGAGGCAAACTTTGAAGGATTATGGTATTCACTTTGACAAGGTGCCTCTTCTTTGTGACAATGAGAGTGCTATCAAGATCGCCTACAACCCGGTTCTTCACTCCAAGACGAAGCATATTGAGATTCGTCATCACTTTATTCGGGATCATGTTGAGAAAGGTGATATTGATCTCTCTTATGTATCCACCACGGATCAACTTGCCGATATCTTCACGAAGGCCCTTGATGAACCAAGATTTCGAGCTTTGAGAAATGAACTAAATGTCATCGATTCTTCCAACTTCACTTGAAACCTTGCATATCTACCTTCATTATACTTGCTATCTAGTCTAGGTGTAGGCATGGATATAGGGGGAGCGCTACTCAACTCATGAGTATGCACTCCTTTTATTATGCGAAAATCAATCAATCATTGCATATCTAGTCAATTTGTGACTCATTGTGCTTAATTGTGAGTAGTAATTTTGGACCCAAGATATATCTTCGCGGTGCCACGTTACACACTCAAACATGGTGGCTTCGGCCACCGACCCTTGAGGTGTTTTTGATCATTTTCCCACTTTATATCCTCATCTTGACAACTCGTACGGGTTCGGTCTTTCACTCGTTTTATGCTTCTTGCGAACCCCGTCGAGCAAGGTCTCTCGTATGACAGTAACATTTTTCCAACCCAAGCCCCACTTGCCCAAACCCTCGCTCTTATAGTATTGCTCGAGTTTTTCTGATCTTGGCGTGCTGAAAAATCATCTGGGCGGAACCTCCGGTGAAACCACCGGAGGCTCCGCTGCAGAAAGCGGAGGCTCCGGTGAAACCACCGGAGGCTCCGCTGGGCCTGTCCACCGGAATCGCACCGGAGGCTCCGCTGGGTCCCTGTGGCTCAGCGGGCCAAAACCTAATGTTTTGGGACAGGGGCGGAGGCTCCGGTGAATTCCACCGGAGGCTCCGCTGGCGGGAGCGGAGGCTCCGGTGAAACCACCGGAGGCTCCGCCGGCGGAAAAATCACAGCGGATAAGATTGGGGCGCGCGGGGGTAAGTGAGATCCAATCTCATTTTCCCCCACCCGCCCCCATCTTCCTCCTCTCGATCCGCCGCCGCCCCCAAGCTCACCGCCGCCGGATTCGGGTGCCCCACCGCGGGGAGACCTCCTCCTTGCATCGGGACGCCCCGGGAACCTTCCCTCCTTCCTTCTCCACCATGGATGAAGCCGGTATGTGCTCTCTCTCTCTCTCATCTCGTTGATGGATGAGATGCATAAGAGTTCATGTTCTAGTCTTCTAGCTTTGTGGTTTTGGAGTTTTAGGAGTGAAGTTTCTCAAGTACACACCCTAGCAACCTAGATAATGCATGTTAGGCTTGAATCATTGCGGTTCTATGGGAAATTTTGCCCTAACCCTAGATTATTCAACCCTAACACCATGAATATCTTGGTTCTTTGGTTTGTGCGTGCCTTATTTGACTCGAGCTTTACTCGTTCCTCCTTGCTTTCTCTCTTTAGATGCTTCCGGTTCCAAGGGAAAAGGGCAACGGTACAAGTCCACGGGCCGCCGCAAGCCACAACCCGTGGATGAAATTCAAGAGGAACTTGACCGTACTCAAGGCAAGCGCAAGAGGTTTCCGGCTCCCGAGAAGACCTTGCCCCGAAAGAACACCTCACCAACCGCATCCAAGATGTCCGAGGCGGAATTTGTGAAGACTAGAAGGGAAAATCCATATGTGATTGCTCGTGACCGCCAAATGCCCCAGTTCAGGGGCAAAGATCCGCGCTTTCACACCGTCTTCCAAGGACAAATCTTTCATGAGATCTTGATGAGGAAGTCGAAGGAGAATGTTGTTTCCCAACATGCTATCAATATTGGTCACATGGAACGCAATCACAAGTAATTTGGAGAGGCCCTTGAGCTCATTGAGAAGTTTGGTCTCGGCCCAATTATCACTCTTCAACAAGACTTTGATGAAGAGCTCGTCTGTCAGTTCCTTGCCACGGTTCATCTAGGCAATGAGACCAACCGCAACCTTATTTGGATGACCAAGGGAAAACAACTTGACATCACTTGGAAGGATGTTGGCACTATTCTTGGTGGCTACCCAGATTTTGGCCCTTTTGCCTCCGGAGAAGAATTTGATAATGGATGGTTTCGAGTTCATTCGGCTCAATCTCGTTCGAAGGATTAACTCACTCCCCTCTATCATTGGAAGAAATACGCCGTGGGCTTCGTCAAGGGTCTCTTTCCCACTTATGACATCATGTTACGGATCTATAGAGAGACTATCAATCCAAAGGCGGGCAATGTGGATGAGATTCAAGGTTACATGAAGAACTTGATGCTTCTTACCCATCAACACCGTATGGATACCACCCCTCGCAAGCTTGATGTGCTTGACTACATTTGGAACGAGCTGTGGTATGCCGTTGCCAACCGCAAGAATGCTTGTTTTGGGCCTTTCATCATGAAGATCATATTGCACGTGTGGAATGCTAAGTTTCCGGATGATCCTTTGGATGATGCACTTTGGATCTCTCACACGGAAAAGCGGCTTCTCATAAAGGATCACACCGAGCCCGTGGTGCATCCCACTCCAGCTGTCCGCAAGCACAAGGCTAGGCCTCGCATCATTGTGGATGAGGAAGAAGCAGAGGGTCAATCTCAACCCCCTCCCTCTAGCAATGCCTTCAAATGGATGGCACGAGCTCTCAAGAAAGTATTCTGCTTGAACAAGAAGATTGAGCAACATCAATGGGAAGCACATTATGATGCGGAACTCAAGGCACGTAAAAAGGCTCAAGCATCTCGTGAACGTCTCCGTGAAGAGGGTCTCTCCATTGACTCGCCGGTTCTTGATAGCATTACGGATTGGGATGCTTGGCAAGCAAAGGACTCCAAGGGCAAGCTCATTGAATGGTCCGAGGAAGAAGGAGACGAAGCCACTAGCTCTCACCACCGTGTTCCCTCCCCGGCTCCGGAAGCATCTCCCTCATCCTCCGAATGATTTGGGGCGCTAGCACTTGGCTCTCCCTCTTTTTGGTATCTTGATGCCAAAGGGGGAGAAAGATATATTAGGCAACGGGCATTTGCATGGTCCCTCAAGCTTTCTTTGATTTGCATCTCTCTTTTGCTTGAGGGAGTTTGATTTGAACTATTTGGAACTCGTTTGTTTACCTTATTCGTATCTATCGTGAACCTTGCTATATTGTGATCATGTGTGAACCTCGTTTCATATTATCTATGTGTTATGTGTGCTATGTGTTATCATTGTCATATTATTAGTTTATATCATGTCTTAGTGATCTCAATATGAAAGGAGCATATCTTTAGGGGGAGCTCCGTTCATATTGAGTCCGTAATCATGCAAATAATTATGTTGTCATCAATTACCAAAAAGGGGGAGATTGAAAGATCATCGTCCGTTTTGGTAATTATATGACAACATAACTGTTTGATCTAATGTTTGTTCAAATGATGAAAATGCCCAGGTTATTAGGTTCACTATATCTATGGGGCTAATGGTTGAGATATTCGAAAAGTGCTAAGAGAAAGAAAGGCAGGGAACCAAAATGTGCAGGGGCGGAGGCTCCGGTGAATGCATCGGAGGCTCCGGTAAATCCACCGGAGGCTCCGGTGAATCCACCGGAGGCTCAGCCCTCAACCTGTGCGCAAATAAGCTTCCGGTGCGCATCCGGTGGTTCCTCCGCCGAAACACCCTTCTGTTGGAAAGTGGCGGAGGTTCCACCGGAGGCTCCGGTGGACATCCGGTGGAGGGTCCGCTGGAGGGTCCGGTGGTGGCTCCGTCAGCCACCCCTTCTGTTGGAAAGTGGCGGAGGTTCCACCGGAGCCTCCGGTGAGGGTCCGGTGGGCGGAACCTCCGCTCTATCCACCGGAGCCTCCGGCCTCCTCAGCAGCACGCAAAAGTTAGGGCACTGCGCAACTGCGCAGTGCACAGAAGACCCACCGGAGCCTCCGGTGAAACCACCGGAGCCTCCGGTGGCCTGGACTGCAAACGGCTACTTCGTGGCCAAGGGTATAAATACCCCTTCACCTACCTCATAAATGCTAAGCTTTTTCCCACTCTCTCTCCTAGCCATTAATGAAAGCTTCAACCTCTTAGATCTCCTCCTCCGTCCACCCAATCACTCCCAAACTTGGTGGAGAGCTAGAGGAGACCTAGATCCACACTTCCACCAAAGGAATCTCAAATCCATCCACCACAACCTAGTAGATCTAGAATCCTACTTGAGGCCTAGAAACCTTAGTAGATCTCGTGCTTGTAGTTTCCACCTTGTTGCAAGAAGCTACGGATTGCTTGAGAGCCTCCATCCATCTTGTGGAGTGACCTCAAGCCCTTGTGAAGGTTTGGTCAACGCCTTCAAGTCGACCTCATAGTGGAAACGAGCATCTCCCTCACCGGAGAAGCTCAAGGAGAACAAGGTGTGCACAACCGTGCTATTGAGGAGCGCCTAGGTGGCTCCCCACCTCTCCAACGTAGACGTACTTCTCTTTGAGAAGGAACTACGGTGAATCATATCCTTGTCTCCTTGCTTACACTTGTTGTTTGCTTTACTACCTTACGCTTTACTTCCGTTGCGCATACTACTCTCTTCACATAGGTTGTTCACCTAGTTGCACATCTAGAGAATCGTATCTTATCTTACTAAGCCCATTAAAAAGAAAAGAAAAGAAAAATTGGTAGTCAACCTATTCACCCCCCCCCTCTAGTTGACCATAGTGCACTTTCAACGTCACACCAAAAGATGCGATAAGATGAACTAAACGAAAGCGCTGCTCCATGCATGTAAGGTCATCTCCAACGGGGCTGCTCATTTGCCCCGGACCGGTCCGTTTTGAGCAGCCTGGGCCGAAACCAGACCCCAGCGGGGCTGCTCATACGGACCGCAGTTCGTTTTTTTGTCCCCGGATGTTCAAATCCAGACCAAATTTGGTCCAGTTTTGAGTAGCCTCCGGACAGCTTGGGTGTCACGACCCCGGACCCAGAGATATACATACTGTTATGTGCTCCTAGACATGGACCCACAAGGGCTTCAGGGTTACCAGCCCCGGCCGCAACAAACAACGGCAGGCAGACTGGATTCATCGGCACGTAGTCCGGATCCCCAGTCTACTACTCCGTGTATCCATGCTAGTCATAACCAACTATGCATATCAAAGCGTCCACGAATCGAATGAAACTGAAGGAAACGGGACCAAAGCTATACAGAGATGCTATGTGTCCAGAAAGTGCAACAACAATCGAGGGTTACTGGGGTTACCTCGCCCCAGGCCGATCACATCGACAGGCGGGCTCGGACATGGATCATCGGCTCCACCATCCCTCGACTGCGGCAACTATGCAGGCATAGCAAAAACTGTATAACAATGAGCTCGAAACCAACAACCGATCAAAGCAACACTCTAGACATGAAACTTTATTAAACAAATGTTACTAGAGTATAGCTTTCAAGCAGAGGTCACACGACCCAACATTACATCAGACAAAGGAAGGCAAAATATGTTGCTAATCAACAAGAACCAAAAAGGCCTAAGAGGCCGCAACATAAGGCGACGTCCCAGCCCATAGATTCCCGGCTGCTACCTGGGAACCCCAAACTACTCGTCGATGTCCACGTTGAACCACCACTGAAGTGACGAACTCCACCTGAACCAAAATTAAGCAAACCTGAGTACGGGAGGTACTCAACAAGACTTAGTTAACCTTTTATATATCTGCTGGTTTCAGAAAGGGTTTTATGAAAGGCTGATTTGCGTAAAGCAATCTTTGTTTTCCAAATAGAGGAGGAATATCACGTCTCATAGAATGTTTTCAAAACAGATGAGAAGCTCACTACTGTAATCATCATCTTGTCGAACCACCAACATCAATTCCCAGCACCTCACATGCTACAAGGATCACCCCTCCCGGCATCTCCGGGGAGGCACCCTTCAAACATTACCTCCATGCTTTGTCAACATCTTTTACGTCACGTTAAGGTTATCTATGGTCTTTGCCTTCACCAAGTCGTCCTTAACCGTGGACACGGCTTTTCAAAAATATTTCCCTGCAGGGATGTACACTTTACCCACACGTACCATCCGACTCTTAGCGCCACATGTAAGTTCTTCCATGGAACGCGGCAGAGGGTGGCTGGCCACGACCTTTACCTTACCCGACCCTATCCATGAGTCAACCCAAGACAGGGCCACCCCGTCAACAGGGAGTTGGCCATCCTCCTGATGGCACCTGTCTCTGTGAGGCGGGGTCAAGATCCGTGTACGTCCATCACTTGGCCCCGGTCATGCCCTAGCGGAGCATTTTGTTTTCAAAACCGTTTAAAAGGTTTTATTTGCGGTGCCGAATGGAAATCTCAAACTACGTGACTCATGGATCTGGCCAAACAAGTTAGTTGGTCGAGCGCGGTTACTTAGACTCCGCGTGTGGTTGCACGCTCAGTCTTGGCTTCCGCTCGAGACCGTTATCCTAGGGTTGGCGAGTATAGGACGATCAACCACTTCCCAAGTGGCCTCCCGTACCAGCCTTAGTCAATTTATTCACACAAAGCTCATCTCACCACGTCATCATATCATACTAGCTTATCGCAGCTCTGATTCATCAACCGGATGGAGCAGAGGTAAACAACATATAAGACTAAGCGAAGCAGATATGAGGCTTTGGCGATGCGCACAAGCAAATCTATGGCGGCTAGGAGCAGTGGATCAGGATATTGAGACAAATGCAGTATATAGGTGAACTATGTCTACTAGCATCAAATAGTTTGGAATCGAATGCAAAGTACGAGATTCAAATGTTGTTCGAAAGCATATATGAGCAGATAAGAGGTTATGCTTGCCTTGGTTATAAGAAAACCAGATAAAGATCTTCTGGAATAAGTGCTTGACTTGTCGGTTAAGATCAAGTATTCACCATTGGACTGCTGGCCTTCTCTTCGGAGTCGCATTCTACCGAGGGGGAAACAACACCGAAAAGAAGAATAACAATCAACACATGGCATCGATGCAATGCGCAATATGTATGCATGAGCAAATTAATGCACTGAAATAAAGACCTAAACATGAGCGTTGGGTTGCTAGGGTTCGTATGTCAGTTATGCCATTTTACTGGAATTTGCCCGAAATGGACCCCGGAGGGGTACTTCGGACGATTATGAAAGTGGGTACAAATTTAATTGCTCAAATGAGGTTGAAAACATCATAAACATGTTGCATTTGTCATTTTGAGCAATTTGGTATATAACTTTTATTTTTCTAATTTTTGTGAATAAAAACTTATTTTTCTATTTCTAAAATGATTAAACAATATTAAATAATGTTCAAAATTTAAGTGTGTCAAACATGTATGAAAGTGACATTTTTGAAAAGATTATATTTTTCTGATCACTCCCATATTTTTATTATATTTTTCTGACTTATATTTTTATAGATATTGATTTTCTAAAAATTAACCATTTTATGCAATTAATAAAAGGAGGTGGGGCCCATGTGTCAGGATTTTCTTTTATTAAACATTTTATAAAAAAAATGACACGTGGGGCCAGCTGACTCACGCTGACGTCATCATGACGCCAGCGGATGGCCGGCTGTGCACGGCCGTGGTCGCCGGCGACGATTCCGGCCACGGAATCGAGCGCCCTCGGGCTCTTTCGAAAGCCCCGGACGTGGGCGACCACAAGGTGGCGGCGCCTCCCCGTTTGAGCCACCGGCGGTGAGCCGGCGAGTAGGGCCGGCAGCGGCGGCCACGGTTCCGGCCGAAATCGGCGATTCCGGCCACGGGAGGAAGCTGGGAGGCGACTGCGGGAAGCAGGAGATCACCTTGGAGCTGATGGTGTGCTCAGGGAGGAGAGATGGGGGCGGAGCCAGCCGGATTCTAGCTCGGCGGCGGCGGCCGGAGTTGGAGAGGACCCGCCCGATTCGTTTGATTCCGGTCGTCCCGGGAAGCTTCCGTCAGCAGGGAGATAGAGGAGAGCACGAAGAGCTCGGTGGTGCTCTTGGTTTGCTCCGAGGTGGCCTGCATCGACGGCGAACACCGGAATTCCGACGACGGCCGCGGTCAACAGAGGCCAGGGTTTGGTTCGTTTCCGCAGAAGCAACAGAGAGTGAGGGTGGTGCGAATGGGAGAGAGGAAGAGGACCACGGTTCTCTCGAGTCCTATCCGTAGAGGAAGGCCAACCAGGAGGTGGCAGAGGGTGGCAGCGGCGTCGACACGCAGGTGGTGCCTTCTGTCCAGAGGAGGAAGAAGAAAGAATAAAAACAACTTTCAGGAAACCCCCTTGGAACTTTGGGGAAACCACGAAGAGGTCCTTTTCTATTAAAAACAGAACAGAAAACAAACTTTTGAGGGCCTTTTTGAAAGGATAAAATTTGGCAAAAATTATCTTTGGAAAGCTCATCAAATTTCCAACAAAACCATGTGTTTCATTGGTGTAATTGAAATATTTTTCCAACACAAAATTTTGAAACCCATTTGAAGTACTATTTGTGGAATCTTTTTCAAACCATTTAAATTCAAGTTTTAAATTGGTTCAAACATGGTTTAAATTGTTGTTTCATGCATGTATGATATGAACACAACACCACACACTTTTGTTAGCAAAATTGGGATGTTACAAATCTACCCCCCTTAAAAGAATCTCGTCCCGAGATTCCCGAAGGAGAAGAAAGAAGGAACACCGGTTTTGAACGATCTCCTCGAACCTTACGGTTCTTTTCTCGAATAGGTTGATCCGTAGCATCTTGAAGTATTGAACGGATACACCTTAGGTAAGAGGGAAAACTCTTAGGAACTGATCTTTACGAAGATCGAGTATCCCATGGGTAACTCAAGAAACGGATGTTCATAAAGAACTGTTGAGTTATCGTGCATGGAACACATCAAGGTAACTGAGTGAATAGAAGATGGTTTCAAGTTTGCGGACGATTGGTCTTGAAAGGATTTAGAATATGAGCTTTGCACAAGACTTTAACTACTTTTCGAAAAAGAAGGTTCGACAACTTATGACGTCGAGGTTTCTTCAAACAGAAAACCAAGGTGGGAAGGATGGTCTTAGATACCACAACGTAATATCCGTAGACGAGGGAAAACACAAGAAAACACTGTAACTCGTGCGTCCGAGAATTTTGATACGGGATCATGTTCACTCTTCGGAGTGGACACAGAAGATAACGGAACTTTCAACCATCAAAGTTTGTTGAAATCCTTTTCCAAGATTAGGATGTTATTTCACAACGGAGGAGGAGTAACCAAAGGATGTTGTAACACCGTAATTAAGAAGGGATTCTTGGTCACACCATAAGGATGGTTAACCAACGAGGGATTGAAGCACCAGAAGAAAACAGGGAATCTCTTTCCTATGGTGGATTTGACGTATCAATACGTTTACCACATGGTTAAGATCCCATGGCTGAAGTAACTGACAAATTCACACAATGTGTCAGATGAACAGAACTTCAAGTACCAAAAACTTGAAAAAGGGAACTGCTCAATGGCGGTTACAAAGCACCAAGAGATGTTCTCCCGATGAACTTGTTTCCACTGAAACAAAGGTTTGGAGGATCAACGAAGAGACATTGGAAGAATCAAATTCCAGGTTTTCCTGATGTTCTAGATACCAATATTAGGCTTGTGCAAGCCTTTATAGGTAAACAAGTGAAAATAAAACTCCGGTTTGGAAGAATGGTGAGAAAAACTTGTTAGCACGAGCCACACAATAATTCTCATGGGGAGTGGCTGTTCTTACGGATTCAGAGGGATTTGACATTAGGCCTTCCGGCTAATTGTGTCAACCACAACATCAACCATGCCGGATTCTGGAAGGACCTAATTCAATACCCTCGAGGAAACACCAACCATCGTTGCTGCTTGGGATTCAGCTCTGGTTAATGGATTGATAAACAAGACTCTGTATGTTTGATCAGCGGAATTGCACCGGTTACAATTGAGATACATTTACTGGATTCTCAAGGTATGGACTACAATGTCAAGCTCAAGAAGATGAGCAGGATTACGGAACTCATGTATTAGCAACTTGTGAAAGACGGTTGCACCTACAAGGATTCCTTACGGAGGAACACATCGGAGTCCTTGTTGGGGAGACGATACACAGATAACGAAGTTCATAGACTTCTTCTCTTTTACGAACAACCAGTCAGTGGTTGGGTGTGGATATAAAACTTATTCAAGTAAATGGAGGTAACATCCAACCATCTCAAGAATACCCCACACATGCATGACTGACTGGGATTATTCCCGAGGGAACAAGAGAACTCTACTCGCGTCCATGGCGACAACTTTCACCAAAAGCACACGAACCCGAGAAAGTCACTTCGAACATCGAGAACACAACTTGGTGATGACACAAAGATGGTTCTCGAGATTTTCCCACATTGATGCCAACTGTTCAACATGAACCTCTTTCAACTTGGAGGAAATAGGGATGTCATCGATGGGCTCGACAACATCCTTATCATAACACTTCAAGAAGAGGGGTTCATATGATATATGAACGAGGCAAGGTATTGGTCAGACCAGTGCAAAACACCCCGAGTGAAAACACCATAAAGATAGTCCTTGAATCTAAGCTTGATCTGACGATAGCCCAAATCAAATCAAGGTTAGAATGATAGCATGTCCACTAAAGATATACTATCATGCTTCAACACGAGGAAAACTACATATCCCTTATCAAAGGAACAAGTTGGCGGAACTTTTGCCTTTCAACTCTCCAAGTTAGTGTTTAAGCTCAACCTACTAGTCCAGGGTGTCCAGCGGAGTTTCTTGGAGAAAAGAGTAGTTCAAGCTACCCCTCGTTTAGACATCATGGTCAGGTAGCAACCTGGTGATACTTCTAGAAAGACAACTAGAATATCACAACTTACCGGTATGTCTTAGAAATCGAAAGGAGGCATGCTTTTCGAAGCAACCGATATGGTCTGGAGAACTTTGGCATGAACCTAACTCTCTGACCAGAAATGTGCACCGGAGTGAACAGATTTGGTAACACGACCAACTTCAAAAAGAGGCTGGGTGACCAGTAGTGCTAAGAAGGATACAGATGTTTCTTAGATCTTTCGAAGCAATGGAAATTGCTAGGATCATCTGATGCACACCTCAATGCACACGCAGCATTCTTGAGCATTCCAGATTGGAGTGAAGGTGGTTAAAGATGTGTAAGAGCATCATTTCATCAACAAGGCCATGAAACTTAACACGACCTCTTGATATAAAGGAGTGTGATACCCGAAGGTAGAACAGAACAGAAGCTAATGAAACTTCTTTAATCTGTGGACTACAAAACTTTGAACTGGTCCTAAAGATGAACGAGGTTCTGGAGTTTGTTTCTCCTGACATCCCAAAGTGGAACGTTATGACGGGAAACAAGAGCAAATGCATTGGAAGACTCCAACACACATATGCAACTTGGTGTCCAAACCATGGACAAAGGTAGGAAAGCAACTAAAGATTAAGATCATGCTCCGTAAAATCCAGATATCACGGTGAATGCACAGTGTAATACGCATTTGTAAAACCCATGCTAAAGGAGAGGTATAGCTGAGTCAAGAACAAAGATGTGAATTTCTGGATGATCACTCTTGTTGTGATCCCTTTTGGTTCCAGTAGAGAGCCTATGGCTATGAGAGTTGGAATTGCCTAGCCATCCTGAGGTAGAACAGATTTCTCAGGATCCAAAGAAACGGAACTTGGGTTAAAGGTCAGCATCCTGTACTGATAGCGTGAGCATCACATGGTTATGAAACCACATGACTCAACTCACCGCAATTCAGCACATTCCGGGACCTTCGGTTCAAGTCCAAGGTTGAAAACTCAGCGAAAGGAGTAACTACTATTCAAGTGCCTTAGGACACTACCAGTAGCAATCACGAGGTGATTTTCAAAAGCCAAACATAACTCCAGAAGAATTGGAGTGGAGGATAAAGGATACATTCGAGATGGAAAGCAAATCTCGAGGTTCAAGATTTGGGACTTTAGAACATGGAAGAATGTGGAATCGATACAACTTTGAGAGATTATGAATGGAAGGAAATCTCCCAATTTAAGAGGTAACGGAGGATGGAACACACACGACTCTAGAACTTAACACTAGGTCAACTTGGGTGAAAGAAACGTCCTTGCCAGAGAAGGCACCTAAATTTTGAATGACTAGCAAGGATAGAAAAACCTTTCAAATCAAAACAGGTAAGAAGACCCAGACTTAGAGCGATACCTGATAAGGAGTAAAAAGAATCCTAAGAAGGTTTTTCACAATCATTTGAAGTTTCAAAGTAGTTTTCACAAACACTAGACTCAACATCGACCAAGCAGTAAGGTTTTCCTACAGGCAGTCCTGCTCTGATACCAACACTTGTCACGACCTCGGACCCAGAGATATACATACTGTTATGTGCTCCTAGACATGGACCCACAAGGGCTTCAGGGTTACCAGCCCCGGCCGCAACAAACAACGGCAGGCAGACTGGATTCATCGGCACGTAGTCCGGATCCCCAGTCTACTACTCCTTGTATCCATGCTAGTCATAACCAACTATGCATATCAAAGCGTCCACGAATCGAATGAAACTGAAGGAAACGGGACCAAAGCTATACAGAGATGCTATGTGTCCAGAAAGTGCAACAACAATCGAGGGTTACTGGGGTTACCTCGCCCCAGGCCGATCACATCGACAGGCGGGCTCGGACATGGATCATCGGCTCCACCACCCCTCGACTGCGGCAACTATGCAGGCATAGCCAAAACTGTATAACAATGAGCTCGAAACCAACAACCGATCAAAGCAACACTCTAGACATGAAACTTTATTAAACAAGTGTTACTAGAGTATAGCTTTCAAGCAGAGGTCACACGACCCAACATTACATCAGACAAAGGAAGGCAAAATATGTTGCTAATCAACAAGAACCAAAAAGGCCTAAGAGGCCGCAACATAAGGCGACGTCCCAGCCCATAGATTCCAGGCTGCTACCTGGGAACCCCAAACTACTCATCGATGTCCACGTTGAACCACCACTGAAGTGACGAACTCCACCTGAACCAAAATTAAGCAAACCTGAGTACGGGAGGTACTCAACAAGACATAGTTAACCTTTTATATATCTGCTGGTTTCAGAAAGGGTTTTATGAAAGGCTGATTTGCGTAAAGCAATCTTTGTTTTCCAAATAGAGGAGGAATAGCACGTCTCATAGAATGTTTTCAAAACAGATGAGAAGCTCACTACTGTAATCATCATCTTGTCGAACCACCAACATCAATTCCCAGCACCTCACATGCTACAAGGATCACCCCTCCCGGCATCTCCGGGGAGGCACCCTTCAAACATTACCTCCATGCTTTGTCAACATCTTTTACGTCACGTTAAGGTTATCTATGGTCTTTGCCTTCACCAAGTCGTCCTTAACCGTGGACACGGCTTTTCGAAAAGATTGCCCTGCAGGGATGTACACTTTACCCACACGTACCATCCGACTCTTAGCGCCACATGTACGTTCTTCCATGGAACGCGGCAGAGGGTGGCTGGCCACGACCTTTACCTTACCCGACCCTATCCATGAGTCAACCCAAGACAGGGCCACCCCGTCAACAGGGAGTTGGCCATCCTCCTGACGGCACCTGTCTCTGTGAGGCGGGGTCAAGATCCGTGTACGTCCATCACTTGGCCCCGGTCACGCCCTAGCGGAGCATTTTGTTTTCAAAACCGTTTAAAAGGTTTTATTTGCGGTGCCGAATGGAAATCTCAAACTACGTGACTCATGGATCTGGCCAAACAAGTTAGTTGGTCGAGCGCGGTTACTTAGACTCCGCGTGTGGTTGCACGCTCAGTCTTGGCTTCCGCTCGAGACCGTTATCCTAGGGTTGGCGAGTATAGGACGATCAACCACTTCCCAAGTGGCCTCCCATACCAGCCTTAGTCAATTTATTCACACAAAGCTCATCTCACCACGTCATCATATCATACTAGGTTATCGCAGCTCTGATTCATCAACCGGATGGAGCAGAGGTAAACAACATATAAGACTAAGCGAAGCAGATATGAGGCTTTGGCGATGCGCATAAGCAAATCTATGGCGGCTAGGAGCAGTGGATCAGGATATTGAGACAAATGCAGTATATAGGTGAACTATGTCTACTAGCATCAAATAGTTTGGAATCGAATGCAAAGTACAAGATTCAAATGTTGTTCGAAAGCATATATGAGCAGATAAGAGGTTATGCTTGCCTTGGTTATAAGAAAACCAGATAAAGATCTTCTGGAATAAGTGCTTGACTTGTCGGTTAAGATCAAGTATTCACCATTGGACTGCTGGCCTTCTCTTCGGAGTCGCATTCTACCGAGGGGGAAACAACACCGAAAAGAAGAATAACAATCAACACATGGCATCGATGCAATGCGCAATATGTATGTATGAGCAAATTAATGCACTGAAATAAAGACCTAAACATGAGCGTTGGGTTGCTAGGGTTCGTATGTCAGTTATGCCATTTTACTGGAATTTGCCCGAAATGGATCCCGGAGGGGTACTTCGGACGATTATGAAAGTGGGTACAAATTTAATTGCTCAAATGAGGTTGAAAACATCATAGACATGTTGCATTTGTCATTTTGAGCAATTTGGTATATAACTTTTATTTTTCTAATTTTTGTGAATAAAAACTTATTTTTCTATTTTTAAAATGATTAAACAATATGAAATAATGTTCAAAAATTAAGTGTGTCAAACATGTATGAAAGTGACATTTTTGAAAAGAGTATATTTTTCTGATCACTCCCATATTTTTATTATATTTTTCTGACTTATATTTTTATAGATATTGATTTTCTAAAAATTAACCATTTTCTGCAATTAATAAAAGGAGGTGGGGCCCATGTGTCAGGATTTTCTTTTATTAAACATTTTATAAAAAAAAATGACACGTGGGGCCAGCTGACTCACGCTGACGTCATCATGACGCCAGCGGATGGCCGGCTGTGCACGGCCGTGGTCGCCGGCGACGATTCCGGCCACGGAATCGAGCGCCCTCGGGCTCTTTCGAAAGCCCCGGACGTGGGCGACCACAAGGTGGCGGCGCCTCCCCGTTTGAGCCACCGGCGGTGAGCCGGCGAGTAGGGCCGGCAGCGGCGGCCACGGTTCCGGCCGAAATCGGCGATTCCGGCCACGGGAGGAAGCTGGGAGGCGACTGCGGGAAGCAGGAGATCACCTTGGAGCTGATGGTGTGCTCAGGGAGGAGAGATGGGGGCGGAGCCAGCCGGATTCTAGCTCGGCGGCGGCGGCCGGAGTTGGAGAGGACCCGCCCGATTCGTTTGATTCCGGTCGTCCCGGGAAGCTTCCGTCAGCAGGGAGATAGAGGAGAGCACGAAGAGCTCGGTGGTGCTCTTGGTTTGCTCCGAGGTGGCCTGCATCGACGGCGAACACCGGAATTCCGACGACGGCCGCGGTCAACAGAGGCCAGGGTTTGGTTCGTTTCCGCAGAAGCAACAGAGAGTGAGGGTGGTGCGAATGGGAGAGAGGAAGAGGACCACGGTTCTCTCGAGTCCTATCCGTAGAGGAAGGCCAACCAGGAGGTGGCAGAGGGCGGCAGCGGCGTCGACACGCAGGTGGTGCCTTCTGTCCAGAGGAGGAAGAAGAAAGAATAAAAACAACTTTCAGGAAACCCCCTTGGAACTTTGGGAAACCACGAAGAGGTCCTTTTCTATTAAAAACAGAACAGAAAACAAACTTTTGAGGGCCTTTTTGAAAGGATAAAATTTGGCAAAAATTATCTTTGGAAAGCTCATCAAATTTCCAACAAAACCATGTGTTTCATTGGTGTAATTGAAATATTTTTCCAACACAAAATTTTGAAACCCATTTGAAGTACTATTTGTGGAATCTTTTTCAAACCATTTAAATTCAAGTTTTAAATTGGTTCAAACATGGTTTAAATTGTTGTTTCATGCATGTATGATATGAACACAACACCACACACTTTTGTTAGCAAAATTGGGATGTTACATTGGGACAACAATATGTGTCCCGAAACCCCGCCGTGGCCCACACCAAAAGTGAGAAAACATTTGCCCTTTCCTCTCCTACCGTCATCCACTCCCGCTGCTCCACTGCCCTAGCCATGGCCGACGCAGCAGCCGCCGCCGCCACCTCCGCCTCCGTGACCACGGACCAACAGGTCCCGGCCCGAACCAGGGTCTCCCTTCCGCCGCAGAAGCCGAAGCCGAAGCCGAAGAAACCCAAGGATGCGGCCGCGGAGGCGCGGACGAGGGAGGAGTCGGCGAAGAGAGCGGACCGGAGGAGGAGGGCGAAGGAGGCACCGCCGCCGCAGAAGGAGGACGAGCAGAAGAAGCTCGCCCAGATGGCGGCGCAGGCCGCCATCATCATGCTGGGCCTGCAGACGCCGCCCCCCATGAACGCGGCTCCGGCGCAGGCATGCAGCTCGAATGCCTCTGCGGCTCGGCCGTGGAGCACCCTCCTCGACGCGCGGCCAACGACGGAATCGCCCGCGCCAGCATACGGCTTCCTGCCCGGCCGTGACCCGACGCCGCCGCCCTTCTTCTCGGTGGACATGGAGGACTCCTCACCGGCCCGCACCAGGGTATCCATCAACCTGAACACGGCGCCCGTGTCCGGCATGTCGACTGCCCCGTCGAGCAAAGGCGCCCACCGTCCCCCGCCGGTCGTTCGCCCCATGCCCCGCAAACTGCTCGAGGAAATGCAGGACATGGAGACGCAGCCCACGGACATGACAACATAGGAGGTCGAGGGGTACATGTCAAACATGATCAACGAGGACGGCCAGGTGAGCTACGTCCACCTTGGGGACGAGCTGTACGAGGAGGACGACGAGGAGGCCCACGTCGACGAATTGCCCCACATCGACGACATGCCCATGTTCATGGACGAGCTGACCCAGCAGGCCAAGGCCGCCAAGAGGAACGTGAAGCGGGGCATTGGCTTCACCGAGGCGGAGGACGAGTGCCTCATCGACACATGGATAGAGGTGGGTCAGAACACCATTGTCGGGGCCGAGATGAAGGGCAACGCGTATTGGAGGAGGATGCACCGGAACTACCAAGAGCGGGCCGTCCTGCCACCGTACTCCATGGTCACGACAAGGAGCGAAGCTCTCCATCCAAAAGAGGTTCGGGCTCATCTCGTCCGAGTGCAGCAAGTTCACCGGGTCCTTCAAGCACGCCGTGGCCCGGCCCCAAAGTGGCACCGGGATCATCGACTTGGTGAGTGGCCACACGTCCCTGTCCTTCATATGCATTGCCCCGCACGTTCCAAGCGTTGACATTGTCCATTTGTTGATTGTGTAGGCTTTCCAAGCGTTGACATTGTACAAGGCCGAGCATGGAGGCAAGTCATTCAACTTCGCCCATTGCTACAAGAAGATCAAGGACAACCAAAAGTGAAAAGAGCTCCACAACGCCCTCAAGAAAGGCGCGCCGGGCGGGGTGCCGCCAATGGCCACGGGCCAGGCGGCCGATGGCACGACAACTGAACGGCCAAGGGGCCGGAGCAACTCCAAGCTGGACCTCAAGCGCGACGCCACGACCATCGCTTTGCAAGAGACCCTCCAAGGGTTCATCTCGCAGAAGGACAAGACCAGCGACAAGAAGGACGAGAGGGAGGAGAAGAAGCGTCGGGAGCGCGAGGAGATCACGAAGAACTACTTCATCGTGCAAACGAAGAAGCTCTAGATCGAGGAGGAGAACGCCAAGACAAGGGCCATGGAGGCCTCGACCAGGGCCATGGAGGCCGAGAACAAGAGGAAGGAGGTCGAGCTCGCTCTGGCCGCCCAGGAGGCGCAGATCATGGCCATGGACCTGAGCTGCCTGACCCCGAGGAAGAAGGCCTACTTCGAGAAGAAGCAGCAGCGGTACATGCAGGGCGAGGAGTGATCGCGCCTGGCCTCGACCGTGCCCGGCGCCGGCCTGAACACGCGGCCGGCGTCGCTTTTGTACATTGTGGGCTGGCATGGCCTCACCTGGCCGCCTGAACCTTGTCCGAACCGTGGTCGGCATGGCCTGAACGTGGCCGTATGGCTGAACCGTGGCCCTTTTTGCATGCGCCGATATTTATTTGTTATTATCTAGGGCATTTTGGTACTTTATTTCGAATTGTGGCCAGCAAATGAGCAGCCCCGCTGGGTGCAGGGTCCAAATCCGCGCGGACACGGTTCCGGACGGCTGTTCAAATAGACAAAACGGACAGCAATTTGGTCCGCAAATGAGCAGCCCGTTGGAGATGTCCTAATATACTACTCCAAAGATTGGCTATGACTTGACTTGTATGCACTGGCCACTCCACACACAGCTGTGAATGCATGCGCAACATATGGCCTACGTGCCTGTCCATGTCTGCAGAGCTCCGATTACTTTGGTGCACATGCCCGGTTTCCGGTGCAGGCCGCGCCACGAGCGACTGGTGAGTTGTGGTGAGGCATCCGCACGCTACACTTCGCTGCACGATAAGACGGGGATGAGATAAGCGGGGGGCATCGATCTGACTTGCCACCACTCCAGGAACGGAGAACTGGCGAATTTGATGTGATTTGGGCCCGTGGAGGCCGAGCATGTCGCGTGCATCTCTCGCTGGCCCTTGTTCTTTGCGGCAACTAATTCGCCTAAAAAATCAAAGTTGCCAACTACAGTACCACGGAAACTTTTTTCCTCAGATAAAGGTATTTCATTACTTAAAGTTTAACCATTACATCCAACCTTTGTATAAAAAATTGCACACAGCCGTGGACCAACAACAATAACACACAGATAGAAGTGTTGTAAACGACAAGCTACAATCATTAAGGAGTATCCCATCGTCGCCTATGGTGACTCCATCCTCAGATCAAGCGGTCGTCCATGTGGGGTAAAATATCATTCGTCACTTTTTCCAGCCATACACAAGCCTCTATAAAAAGGTCTCGATACTTCGTCTGTTGTAATATAGACCACGAATAGAGAATATTTGTGCAGAATCTACAAACGAGATAAATGTTTACCATTAAAAATCTCGTCATTTCTACACAGGCAGAGCGGCCATAATTCCTACCCTAAGAACTATTTTTGAACTTATTATCTATCCCATATGACCAGTTGCTAAAAATATTCGCAATGGATGTAGACTGGTACAAGTTTGAAGCTATTTGGATAGATGACCATATAGAACGTGCAACCTTGCACTCAAAGAACAAGTTTTTTATTCTCTCCTATTGGGGGCACGAAACACACTTGGTACTAGCATGCCACTTACGCTCGACGAGATTGTTCTTAGCCAAATGACACCTTTACGAAGGTACCAGCCGGATATTTTCAGCTTTAAAGGTACCTTCGTCTTCCAAATTTTCTTATTATTATCTACTGGTATTTTAGAATAGACAAATGGCATAAAAATGGAATCAGCCAAGAATGAACCATTCCCATTTAGATCTCAACGAAACTCATCAGGTCCTTGCGACAGGTGAATCAATGACAGGCGGTCCAGCAAAGTATTCCAAGCTACAAGTCTCGGACCAATCAAGGCTCTTCTAAACATCACATTTGGGGTGAAACTTGCATAACTGTGCAAGTGTATCTACCTTATGACGCACGATATATTGCATAAAGCCGGATACCGTTCTCGGTGGATGGTATTATCTAGCCCCTATCCTCCAAGAAACGTATCTCTGATCCTTTCTTAGTCTTAAATACACCAAAGTGAAACAAATATTTCTTTGTCGCCATTAGTCCGGCCCGAAAGTGAGAATCCCTAGGTTTCCAAATTACCTACGATAACGCTTTTGTGTCAATGTACCATTTAAGGAGTTTTTGCCAAAAAATCCTCCTCCGTGAGCAGCTTAAAAAGGCACTTACATACGAGAGCTGAGTTTTTGACCTGAAGGTCTTGAATACCCAGACCTCCCTGGTTTTTCGGTTGGCAAACGACATTCCATAGAGCCATATATTTCTTTTTTATTATCCACTTGCCAAAAGAATCTCGATCGGAAGTAATTCAATCTTTGTAAACTCTTTTGGTGAGTTGGAAGAAGGATATCATATACAATAACATATTAAGCTTGTACTGGATTTATGAGAACCAGCCTCACACCCAGGGATAACGGCTTGCCTTTCCGGCTAGCAAGCCTTTTTGCATAAGTTCTTTGACATGCTTACATTCGGCAATAGTCAATTTCCTATAGTGTATCGGTACGACCAAATACTTAATAGGAAATTGACCTTACTCACAACCAAATAACTTGGCATATTGAGCAACTGCATCTTGTGCATTGCCAAAGCAGAACAATTCACTTTTATGAAAATTAATCTTCAACCCAGATAATTCCTTAAATGATGATAAAATTAACTTCAGATTCGCTTCCCTATCTAGATCATGTTTCATAAAAGTAATTGTATCACCTGCGTATTGTAGAATGGATAATCCCCCATCTACTAGATGAAGTATTACCCCTTCAATTTTACCATCTTGTTTGAAATACTAGACAAGGTACTACCCCTTCCTTCCAGAATGCTCCTTCTACACTTGGTATATTCTTCAGTACACCAAGTGTAAAAGAATATAACAAGTGTAAAAGGAGCATTAAGGAAGGCGTTTCCTCATTAGATACTTGCATAATATCATCCGTTCGCGACTCATCCATCGAAAGATTTCCTTCCTTTGGAGCCCCAAAAATACCTCTATAGAAATTTGTAATGTATGCCTTAAGTTGATCCCGACCTTCGATCAGACCGTCATGTTGCTTAAGAGAACGAATACGTTTTTTTTCTGTGTCCCCCATTTGCAACAGTATGGAAATAAGAAATATACCGTCTTAAATAAGAAATATCGGTGCAAAATCTGAGATTTGAACTCTGTGGGTTGGAGGTACAACCAAGAACGGAGATAGAGGAGAGTAGGGTCTACACCCCCTACGCTCATGATTTTATTGAAAAAAATAAACATATATTTGCTTGATTAGTGTAATTTCACTTGGTTAGCTCCCCTCAAACAAATCACCACACTAACGGCCTATCCTTTACCCCCCCCCCCATAACCTCGGCTCCTGGCTCCCAACCTAGGTACAACCATTGTCCAAGCCATCCCACCACAGGCAGTCTCTCTTTGCCCAAATTCCTTAGGATTAAATCATTAAATTAAATGGTTTGTACATGTATGTTTTAAATTACAACAATCATGTCTTTATGTCTAAACATAGACCAAAGTAGTTGGGTTTTTCAAAGTTGTGTTGGCTAGTCTTCTCTATTCGATAAAAGGATATTTTATTACCTAAAACATTAAGCATTACACCAGGCATCTGCATAATTAGGGTGCACGCAGCCGTAACCATACCGTCATGAAAATGAAATACATAGACGAAATAGTACACAAGAAAACGGTAAAACTCCTATGAAACTCGGGGTTCAATCCAAAAATCATGCGATCATACATGTTGGATAAAAATATCCATCGGGGTATCTTCTAATCGTGCAGACACCTCCATAAAAGTGTCCATTTTCCACATGTTGTAATGTGGACCATGGACGGAGTAAAATGGTGCATCAAAAAATTATCTGCATGAGAGAACAAATTTTATTGATAAAAACATTATCATTTCTATAAAGCCAACGAGGTGACTAGATCTCCCATTCTAACAAGAGTTCTGAACCTATGATATCTAACATATACCTACTTGCAAAAAATCTTAGAAACCGTGGTTTATAGAAGTTAGAAAAAAACTATTTGAATGGCTGACCAAATAGAAAGGGCAAACTTTTCACTGAAAGAATACGAGTTTAATCGTCTCCTCGTGTGGACATAAAACATACTTTGTACTACCATACCAATTGCGTTCAGCAAAGTTATCTTTGGTTCAAATAACCTCTTTACGAGTATATCACACAAAGATTTTAATTTTTAGTGGTATTTCTACTTTTGAATTTTTGTACTATCATCAACCGTCACCTCGGAGTGAACCAGCGCTCTATACATTAAATTCATTGAGAATTTTTTTATTCTCGTGTAAATTCCACCAAAATTCGTCTGACCCTTGTAACAACTGGATCAAAGACAACCTTCCTATTAGGAATTCCACTAGAAAGTTTGAGTTAAACCAAATCTTGCATGAACGTCACTTTGGGTGTGAAGACTGCATAACCGTGGCTATTGTATTGCTTTTATGATGAAAAAATAGTAATATATAGAGATAGATATTGTTCTCGGAGGATGGTGTTTCCTAACCATTTGTCCTACTTGTCCAACCAATAACTATTTCTGATATAGCCTTAACATTAAATGATACAAAGTGAAAGAAGTGTTTTTTCGTTGCCATAAGACTTGCCCGAAAGTATGAGTCACTAGATTTCCAATAAATATGTGACAGAGTGTTTGACCAAACATCATCTTCATTAAGTAGGTTAAAAGACCACTTCCCGAGGAGAGGTGTATTTTTAACCAGAAGGTCATGAATACTTAGCTCTGCATGATTTTTTAGACGACAAACGACATCCTATCTAGCTAGTCGATATTTTTTTCTCACAGCTTCTTACCAAAAGAACGGAAATTATTCAATTTTTGTAAGCCCCTTTGTGTAATTGAAAGAATGGAATCATATACGATACAATATTACTTATGACTGAATTGATAAGAACTAATGTCCCACCTAGGGATAGTAGTTATACTTTTCAACTACTTAGTCTGGCTTGCAGACACTCCTCGACGTGTATCCATTGGAATTAGTCAATCTTCGATGATGTATTGGTATATCCAAATACCTAATTGGAATTTGATTCTGACACATCCGAATAATTTGGCATACTAAGTAGACGCATCATGGGCCTGACAAAAGCAAAACAATTCATTTTTATGGAAGTTGATTTTGATCCCTGACAACTGCTCGAATGCTGATAAAATTAGTTTATGGTTCATAGACTTTTCAAGGCTATGTTCCATCAAAGGACTTGTTCACGTACTATAAGATAGAAATCCCACCATCCACAAGATGTGGGATAACTCTCTCAATTTGGCAGTCGAGTTTGGCACACTCGATCATGAATAAAATTATCTCCGTATCAAGATGTGTCTGCCAGTCTTAAAATCAAGACATCTTAGCTTTGGTACCACATCAAAATATCTCTACGAGTGCTTTTAATAGGGGATAAACCCACATACACATTAATTTGCGACATCTCCAAGTATCACAATTCATGGGTCACACAAAATGGATAAAAAAATCAGCCATCAGAATAGAACAAACATAGAGCGTTTATGCATCATTTATTCTACTAATAGGCCACCAACCAGTCCGGTTGAAGATATCATGCGCAATCACTTCAGGATGGGTGCACCCATAATTTATAAGCTCATGCTGCTTCGTAGGGAGGATATGGAACCAACAATGAATCCAATACATAGTCATGCATATAACCTGCAAGAAATGAGCAATTTCAATCATTTTGATAGTTCCATACCGCACCTAAATTTGTGATGATAGTTGTTGGAGGTAGGTTATATGTGGTATAGAGAAACATCCAAACTAGGCAAACAAAGAGACACGCGAGGAAAATATGCTCAATAGTTTCATCGGAGTCACAAAAATGACATAGTTAGGCACATTTCAGTTTCACTTAGAAATGTTATCATTACTAAGAAACACTTTTTATATAAGAACCACACGGAGATCTTAATATTTGATGGTAATTTTTTTCCACCTATATTTATCGAGGATCAAATATGGATGTTCATAAGATCTGTGTATGAAGATTTCACTATAAAATAGCATGAGGTGGCTAGCTTCCACTTAAAATATCAGGTTCATTCGCGTTGTGTGAAACCAGCATTCAGGTGGACTTTGGCTAGAAGATTAGCAACTAAATTGTCTTTTCGTTGCACATGTTATACAAGAATATGTACTGGTGGGAAGATGCATGCCACTCAGTCATCACTAGTGGAAACAACCCCTCTCGTCCAGGGGGGCGGGGGGCAGCTGTCCCGGTTGCAAACAAATCCGGGACAAATGCCCTGCATTGGTCCCGGTTCGTGCGCCCGGGGCAACAGGAATCGCCTGGGCGCATTGGTCCCGGTTCGTGGGGGGCATATTGGTCCCGGCTCGTGCCACGGACCGGGACCAATGCCTAGCCACAGGCCGCGTGGCACGCGCATGACCTGTTGTCCCGGTTCAGTCCACGAACCGGGACCAATGCCCCCTTCCCCTATATATACTGCCCCAGCCCCCCCTCCTTCCATCTTTTTTTTCCTTGGAGGTGTGAGAGAGTGTGTTGTTATAGTGTGTTTTTTTTACTATGCACACTAGGTGTTCGACGAAATTCCCGAGACGCACACAAGCTCACTGAAAATGGTATCTTCGACCGAGGTTAACAAATTATCTTTTTCATCTGTAACTGATACATAAAAAAGTATTATTTGTCGATGTACTGTGGTCATCTCTGTATTAATATGTATTTTGATAAACTTAATTATATGATGCAGATGGATGCACGGTGACCGACGCACTTCCGAGTATATGGCAGGCATGAATGCATTTCTTGCTGTAGCTCAGGCGAACAAAGATAATGGCTTCATGTGTTGCCCATGTGTTGATTGTCGGAACGTCAGAGAACATTCTTCCGAAAGAATCCTTCACGGCCATCTACTTCGGAGAGGTTTCATGCCCAGCTATAATTGCTGGACCAAGCATGGAGAAAGAGGGGTTGTGATGGAAGACGATGAAGAAGAAGAAGAAGATCCTTTGTTCCCTGAATACGACGATACTGCAATGGAAGAGAATGCAGAAGAAGAGGTGATCAAGAACAGGCATCAGAAGAGCCCGATGATGATCTTGGCCGAGTTATTGCTGATGCAAGGGAAGACTGTGAAAATAAATTGGAGAGGTTGAAGCTGGACAACATGTTACAGGATCACAAAAAATTGTTGTACCCAAATTGCGAAGATGGTAGCACAAAGCTCGGTACCACACTGGAGTTAATGAAATGGAAGGCACAAAACGGTGTGACTGACAAGGCATTTGAGAGTTTACTTCAACTAATGAAGCCAAAACTTCCAAAGGATAACGAATTGCCTGAGAGTACGTACGAAGCAAAGAAAGCTCTCTGCCCTCTAGGATTAGATGTGCAGAAGATACATGCATGCATTAATGACTGCATTCTCTTCCGCGGTGAGAAGTACGAGAATTTGGATGAATGTCCGATATGCACTGCACTGCGGTATAAGATCAGAGCAGATGATCCTGGTGATGTTGACGGCGAGCCCCCCCGTAAGAGGGTTCCTGCTAAGGTGATGTGGTATGCTCCTATAATACCACGGCTGAAACGTCTGTTTAGAAACAAAGAGCATGCTAGGTTGTTGCGATGGCACAAAGAAGACCGTAATAAAGATGGAAAGTTGAGGCACCCCGCCGATGGATCGCAGTGGAGAAAGATCGAGAGAGACTTTCCAGACTTTGCAGGAGAGGCGAGAAACTTATGGTTTGGTCTAAGTACAGATGGCTTTAATCCTTTTGGGGCGCAGAGCTCCAGTCATAGCACTTGGCCTGTAACTCTATGTATGTACAACCTTCCTCCTTGGTTGTGCATGAAGCGCAAGTTCATTATGATGCCAGTTCTCATCCAAGGCCCGAGGCAACCTGGCAACGACATTGATGTGTATCTAAGGCCATTAGTGGAAGAACTCTTAGAACTGTGGGGCAAACCAGGTGTACGTGTGTGGGATGAGAACGAACAAAAGCCATTTGACCTACGGGCGTTGCTTTTCGTGACCATCAATGATTGGCCAGCTCTTAGTAACATTTCCGGTCATACAAACAAGGGATACAATGCATGCACACACTGTTTAGATAAGGCTGACAGTGTTTTTTTGGATAAATGTAAAAATGTTGTATACCTGGGGCATCGTAGATTTCTTCCGATCAAGCATCCCTTAAGGAAAAAAGGAGGGAAGCATTTCAGAGGTGAGGCAGATAACCGAAAGAAGCCTGAGCTCCGTAGTGGTAATGATATATTCGATATGGTCAAGGACCTAGAAGTAATCTTTGGTAAGGCTGCTGGCAGCCAACCAGTTCCGTACGGCCCTGATAAGCGGGCACCCATGTGGAAGAAGAAATCTATATTTTGGGAGCTACCCTATTGGAAAGTTTTAGATGTCCGGTCTTCGATCGACGTGATGCACGTGACAAAGAATCTATGTGTCAATCTGCTATGCTTCCTGGGCGTGTATGGGAAGTCAAAAGATACGCCTGAAGCACGGGAGGACCAGCAACGTATGAAAGACCCAAGCAACAAGCACACAGATACAGGGCGCCATTCCTTAAGCAGCTACGCTCTTACTAAAGCAGAGAAGGAAATATTCTTTGAAGTCCTTTACAGTATCAAGGTTCCGTCTGGCTTCTCGTCGAATATAAAGGGGATAATAAACATGGCAGAGAAAAAATTCCAAAACCTGAAGTCTCATGACTGCCACGTGATTATGACGCAATTGCTTCCGATTGCATTGAGGGGGCTTCTACCGGAAAATGTTCGAGTACCCATTGTGAAGCTATGTGCATTCATGAACGCAATATCTCAGAAGGTAATCGATCCAGAAATTCTGACAAGATTACAGAGGGATGTGGTCCAGTGTCTTGTTAGTTTTGAGTTGGTGTTCCCACCATCCTTCTTCAACATTATGACTCATCTCCTTGTTCACCTATGTGAAGAGATTCATATTCTCGGTCCGGTATTTCTACACAATATGTTCCCCTTTGAGAGGTTCATGGGAGTCTTGAAGAAATATGTTCATAACCGTGCTAGGCCAGAAGGAAGCATCTCGAAGGGCTATGGAACAGAGGAGGTCATTGGGTTCTGTGTTGACTTTATTCCTGACCTTAAGACAATTGGTGTTCCTGAATCGCGGCATGAGGGGAGACTGAGGGGAAAAGGAACGCTGGGAAAGAAAACAATGATACCTAGGGACGGGCATTCTTTGACCAAAGCACACTACACAGTTCTACAAAATTCTATGTTCATGGCTACATATGTCGAGGAACACAAGAATATTGTACGGTCTGCAAACCCGGGGAAGGATGACTCATGGATTAAACGTGAACACATGGAGACTTTCGGAAGTTGGTTGCAAACACGTCTTATAAATGACACCACTGTTGAAGATCAGCTATACATGTTGGCAGGGTCACCATCTTCGACTATTGGGAGTTTTCAAGGGTACGAGCTAAATGGGAATACATTTTACACGAGCTCCCAAGATAAGAAGAGCACCAACCAAAACAGTGGTGTCCGCTTTGATACAACAAACGAGAATGGAAAAACTGACACATACTATGGTTACATAGAGGAGATATGGGAACTTGACTATGGACCTTCTTTTAAGGTCCCTTTGTTCAAGTGCAAATGGGTCAACCTGAATGGAGAAGGGGTAAAGGTAGACCCGCTTTATGGAATGACAACAGTGGATCTCAACTGTATTGGTTACAATGACGAACCATTCGTTCTAGCCAATGATGTGGCTCAGGTCTTCTATGTGAAGGACATGTCTTCCAGACCGAAGAAAAGAAAAAATAAGGGAACAATTTCATCATACGATGAGCCGAAGCGTCACATAGTTCTCTCAGGGAAAAGAAACATCGTGGGAATCGAGGACACGACAGACATGTCAGAAGATTATAATAAGTTTGTTGAAATTCCACCCTTCACAGTGAAAGCTGACCCCACCATCCCGTTAAATAATGAAGATGCTCCATGGTTACGGCCGAAGCGATCATAAGCAAGGGACACGAAGAAAATTCAGAAGACTAGATAGGGATGTTGTTGGTGATGTGTAATAATAAACGTGGAATACATGATCATAGTTCTTATAACGTAGTATGAACGAGATTTTGTTAGCCAAAATGATATTTATACATATTATGTGATTATGAATGGAGTAGGTGCAAGTTTGACCAATAATTTGTATTGATCGGTCAAAAGCTGGCAAGCATTGAGTGCTTGACAACTATGACCAGTCTGACTTCATTATTATTCCAACCAGCGGCACACACCCACCCACTTTTCTGTTTCTCTCTCCTCCGTATGTTGGTGATATGTAATAATAAGCGTGGAATACATAATCATATAGTTCTGTTTGATCAGTATTTTGTATTGACCGGTAAAAAGCTGACAACTATGACCCATATCCGAGTATGAAATAGCATATGGAGAGAAACAAGGTTTAAAAGATATTGCTAGGTGCTTCCGGCCAAAAGATTATGAAATCAATGTTTTGAAATTCTCAAATCAAACCATAAGTTCACAAAGCATACGCAAACATGGACCGTTACCAACCTGAGCCGCAAGGAGCAGTAGAGCAGAGCAGAGCAGACTCTAGAGGATGGACAAGCAGCCAGGACTGACATCGACTCTAGAGGATGAACAAGCCACCCTACTTCTACTATGAAAATGAGGCCCTAGCTCCAAAAAGTGTATGGGTGGAAATTTCCAGAAATTTGTATGACATAGAGCCGGAGTTTGTGGATTCTAAGCACTTCTGTGCAGCTGCTCAAGAAAGAGGCTACATCCATAATTTGCCAATTGAGAATAACAAGGTTGCCCCTCTAGAGCCAGATGAGATGGAATTTTTACTCGGTCTCCCAAGAAACCACACAAGGGGAGTCGCGAAGAGAGAGAGGTACAAATCTCTTGGCAATTCATTCCAAATTGATACTGTGGGTTGCCACTTGTCGGTGTTGAAGAACATGTTTCCCAATGGTGTTAATGTGGTGTCCTTATTCTCCGGTATTGGAGGAGGAGAGATAGCTTTGCACAGGCTTGACATCCACATGAAGATAGTGATTTCAGTTGAGATAGGTGAAGTTAATAGGAGGATTTTGAGGGGTTGGTGGAATCAGACACAAACTGGCACTTTAATTGAGATTACCGACGTGAAGTCTCTCACTAATGATAGCGTACACGGAAGGCAATTCATTCCAAATTGATACTGTGGGTTGCCACTTGTCGGTGTTGAAGAACATGTTTCCCAATGGTGTTAATGTGGTGTCCTTATTCTCCGGTATTGGAGGAGGAGAGATAGCTTTGCACAGGCTTGGCATCCACATGAAGACAGTGATTTCAGTTGAGATAGGTGAAGTTAATAGGAGGATTTTGAGGGGTTGGTGGGATCAGACACAAACTGACACTTTAATTGAGATTGCCGACGTGAAGTCTCTCACTAATGATAGCGTACACGGAAGGCAATTCATTCCAAATTGATACTGTGGGTTGCCACTTGTCGGTGTTGAAGAACATGTTTCCCAATGGTGTTAATGTGGTGTCCTTATTCTCCGGTATTGGAGGAGGAGAGATAGCTTTGCACAGGCTTGGCATCCACATGAAGACAGTGATTTCAGTTGAGATAGGTGAAGTTAATAGGAGGATTTTGAGGGGTTGGTGGGATCAGACACAAACTGGCACTTTAATTGAGATTGCCGACGTGAAGTCTCTCACTAATGATAGCGTACACGGAAGTTACTATGTTTTCAAGCGGGGGTCGGGATAAAGGGAAAATACGTGTGGATGCGCAGAGTAAAACTTCGAAGGAAAACTATGGTTTTTCTGTTGTAGACGAAGATCTCAAATTCACCGTGTCAATAAGGTACAACTCGCTTTGAATTAGGAAGATCACGAGAGAAATCAAAAATTGTAACATTTTTATATTCAAATTATATACAAATGAAAAAATAATTAATAGGTTCAATAGTTAGAATAATTATTTAGTTAAACGAAAAATGGATTTAAATTAGTTTTGCAAATTCTAGCATTTTTCATGTTGGAATTTTTGTCAAATTTGAAAGTATATAGAAGTTGTTAATGTGCAAACTTAACCCTTTTCAAATTTTGGCGCTAAAAAATTTTGGGCGCGCAGGGGTGCCACCGAAATTCGAAATTTGTTTTTGGTCCCGGGCCGTGGTACCAACCGGGACCAAAGGGGCTCTAGTCCCGGTTGGTTGCACGGGCCGGGACTAGAGGCCCAGGTGTATAAAAATTGCGGCCCTCTCTCCAGGCCGAACGAACACCCCAGAGACAGGTACGAGTGGACATGGCTGGGCGAAGCCCTGCCGGCGGCGGGAACGAGTAGACAGATCCCGCCGGCGGACCGCCGGCGGGTATGGGCTAGGGACACGGTAGACTAGGGGGCACACAACTTATATTAAAAAAAGGCCAGGGGCCTTGCTTACATAGATAGGGGGCGGCGCGGCCACAGGCGGCCGGCCGTACTTGCATAAAGGGGCGGCAGAGCGGCCACAGGCGGCCGGCCGTTTTCTTGGGGGGTAGCTAGGGGCCTTGCTTACATAGAATAGGGGGCGGCGGCGCGGCCACAGGCGACCGGCCGATCTAGTTGTCCTCCTCGTCGTCGGAGATGCAATGGTAGGCGGGTGGCTGCCACAGGTGGGCAGGCGGCTGGGCCGGGGGTGCGGGCATCGGGGGCATCGGAGGCGCGTACGGCGGTGGCGGGGGCAGCGGTGGTGGCGGGGGCAGCACCTCCTGCGGCGGCGGCGGCGGAGGGGGCAGCTCCTCCTGCTCCGGCGACTCCGGAGCCCAAACGCCGCCGGTCCAGGCCCAGGACATGCCGTACTCCAGCCCGGGGGGGAGCGGCTGCGGCGGCGGCTGGTCCTCGGACGCCTCATACTCGGCGTAGAGCGCGTGCCACCAGGGGGTAGGCTCGGGGGGCGGCGGCGGCGGCATGGCGGCGGCGTCGGCGCGGGCGGCGGCCACGACCCGCTCCCACCGCTTGATTTCGTCCTCGACGAGTGAGCGGCGGGAGGCCTCACAGGCATCCTCCATGGCGGCCCGGAGCACGGGGTCCTCCTCCCCGGAGAAGTCCTCCGGGATGTCCTCGAGGAGCCACAGCTCCCTCTCCCGGCCGGGCGGTGGCGGCGGGTAGTCCGCGACGTCCACCTCGTGGGGGGCGGGGATGTAGGAGCGCCAGCGTTGCTCGTGCTCCTGCTCGAGCCAGGCGCCCCAGTAGGGGGAGCTGCGTGCGTACGCGCGCTCCCTGCGGACGGGGGCCGGCAGGAGCTCGCGCCGGCGGTCGATCTCCTCGAGCAGCGCCTGGCCGGTCGGGACCGGCGGCACAGGGATCCGCTGGGGTTCAGGTGCCAGCCGTCCGGGAGGTGGACGTCAGCATAGAACACCGGCGTGGCGTTGTTCCAGTGCCACTCGGCCTCGTCCACCCGGACGTACCGGCGGAACCTCTTGCCCTTGGGCGCGGCGCTGGGCGGCGGGCGTGCAGCCGGAGGTGGCGCGGGGACGCGCGGCGTCCCGCCGCGGCGGACACCTCCAGGGCCGTAGCCGAAGGCCTCCGCCGGCGGTGGTGGGACGCGGCCGGCGCCGCTCGAGGAGCCTTCGTTCCTGGGGCGCTTGCCGGAGCCGCTGCCGAACCAGCGGGACATGGTGGCTATGGTTGGTCTGCCTTGGGCGCGGCCGGGGTGGATGGGTTGTACGGGCGGCGGGGGGCCTTTAAAAAGGACCCGGGGTGGGCTGGCATGCCAACCGGCGGCCTGGACGTGGCGGCGGTTGCAGGCGGCCATGAATGCGGGCAGGAGCCGAGGCGTGGCGGCGGTTGCAGCCGTGGCACGCGCGCGTGGGGAAGTGGGGGCGCGGGAAGCCGAGGCGGGGCGGGAAGACGAGGCGACAGTGGCCCTTTGACCGTCCTGTAGTCTTAATTTAAGGGACCAGGCGAGCCAGCCAACGGCCGCTGGCCAGTGGCCCCTTCGAACCATTGACTGACCATAATAAAAGACGCTGGCCAGTGGGCCCTTCGAACCGTTGACTGACCATAATAAAAGACGCGGGCCAGTGGGCCCTTTTGACAAAAAATGTGACCAGTGGGCTTAATAAAAGACGTGGGCCTGGACGCGGTTGGGGAAGGGGAGGCCGGCTCGGGATTGGGAGACAGGAGCCCAAAAGACGTGGGCCTGGACGCGGAAACTGAACGATTATATATATTTTTTTGTCAAAAAAGTATCCATCCCGGTCCCTTGAACGAACCGGGACGAACTCCCTGGCCCAGGTTCGCCACGTGGCCTATCCTTACCATCCCGGGTCCTGGCACAACCGGGACCAATGGGAGGGGCCATTTGTACCGGCCAGCCCATCCCGGTTGCACAACCGGGACAACTGGCCCTTACGACCCGGGACAAAAGGCCCTGTTTCCACTGGTGCATGTATCTCCACGAGCTAGTTCCACAGATAAGAAAATTGCAAGCACTTATATTTCAGCACTCATTTGTACATCATATTGTGATATGTAATCGTTCAATTTACCAATCACATTGGTATTATCAATGACATGTGTTCTTCAAACAGATTATTTGTATTCTTGTGGCTTCTGTGTCCTCACTCCAACAACACTTACTCTCTTGCATCAATTTTAACCTAGTAAGTTTTATCCCCCTAATGCATCATCGATCTGCAGATGCACCCCAACAACACTTACTCTCTTGCATCATTTTTAACCTAGTAAGTTTTATCCCCCTAATGCATCATCGATCTGCAGATGCACCACTGTAGTTGTTTCTCGCCTCTCTCCACGTCGCACGTCATGCGTTTCCTCCTTGAGTATTGCAACATACGAGGCGGGTTGTTGATGTGTACTGAACGGGGATCTTTGTTTATCTATAATACATTGGATGGGTTTTTGACTTAGACTTTGTTGAGCGTTATTCCCTACAGAAGTTCGACATTGTATGCATATTCAGATTTTACATTGTTCCCTCTCAACCTTAAACATCCAAAGTAACATAGAAATTTATAAATATTCATAGTTAATTTAAAAAGTTTTTTCTTTTATAAAACTTTAATTTCTAATCCAGATTATTATTCTAGGGATTTGGAAGACAAGGTGAAGTTATCAGAGATCTTTGGATCGCCTTAAATTTAATTCGGCCGAGAATAGGAATTTAAAATAATTAAAGATGAGAATATCTTGGCTAATCCATCGGATTACAATTTCATTAAAAAAATCGGAGCCCACACATAACTCATTCTCGAGATAGATTGGGGAGAAGTAAAGTTAGATCATTGAGTAGGGTATATTATCCTTAAAATGATTTTTTGGGTATAATAAAAGAAAAATTAGATTTTTTTTATGTTTTTATTTGTGACTTGACTTTAATTATTCTAAATCAAGTTCAGTTTTAGAGGTGGAATTCAAATAATAAAGTATAAAATGCACTCTTTGGGCATACCTTATTATATTGTAATTCTACAAAGTTTTCTAAGATGCATAATTCATTTTCGGTTAAAAATGAGCGATATGAAAATCTAAAATGAGGTCACTTTTTATATTTTTACATAGATAAAGGGTACAAAATTAGTTTTTACTCATCTTCACATTTTCATGACAGATCAACAATGCACGAAACAATAACGCATGCCAGGGCATGCACTTGCTAAAGAAAACTGAACATCCAGTCCATTCCCGGGTACGGTACTAGTAAACGGTAAGTGCGTTCATACATGATGAGGGCAAGCCGGCAAGGAAGTATCATCGGACAAGGTAGTACGGCGAGAAGAAACGCGACCATCACAAACGAAACATACATGATACGTGCGTGGTACGTGTGTACGTCGAGAGCGTTCACAAAGTTCAGACGGCGATGGAGTTGTCCAGCTTGATCAGCTCATCGGCGGCCTCCAACCCGGCCACCATGGCGGGGGCTGCGGCGGCATCGCGCGCGGACATGACATGCTCGCGCGCGCGCTCGGCCATGCCGTCGAGCCCGGCCTGCAGGCGCGCCACGAGCGCCTCCTTCGGCGTGCCGCGTACGGGCTCGCACTCGAACTCCCACCGCAGCTCGCACCCGCCGGCCGGGGCGGGGACGACGCGGAAGGCGGCGAAGAAGGCGCCGAATCCCATGTTGTTGTCGTTCATCTCGTAGCGGAAGAAGCGGCGCGCCTGGTCATGCTCGAGGAGCGTTTCGTGCGCCCAGTCGGCTGGCGTCCCGTCTTCGGGCGGGGTGCCCTCGCAGTAGCGCACGCACCCGGCAGCGGGCGCCGCGGCGCCGGAAGCCAGGCGGCATATCGCCACGCGCGGGTGCCAGCGGTGGAACGCCAGAAAGTCCGACAGGAGCGCCCACGCCTCGTCCGCCGTCGCCGCAGGCACCGGCGACACCACCCGCCCCTCCCACTCCCACTCCTTCCGCTGCGCTGCTACAGCTGCGGTGCCACCGTCGCTGGCCGCCACGTCCATCGACGACGGCCCTTTGGCAGCTTTCTCTTCTCTGGAGTGTAGGACAGTACGACCGTGCGAGCAGATTAGCGAGTGAGTGAGTGTGATGCCTACGGCCGGGTTCGTTCTGATGTTCGAGCTTGGCCATTTATAGCGAAAACGCAATACCGCCTGGGCTCACGGCCCCGCCTTATCTCTGTATGCTTTGAGATTTGTGGAGCACCTTTTTGCACTTTGCCGAAAACCCCTCAACAAAAAAGATTCCAATCTTTCAGTCTCTCCTATTTTGCAAAGCATAACCTATACTTTTGCTGTATCACGTTCTTGCCATTCACCATATTTTTTTAATGTAATGAAAATGTTAATTGTATGTAAGAATAAGCACCTAAGTTAATTGGATGTAAGAAATTAGCACCGAGTCCATAAAGATTTGTTCATAAATAAAATATTAGTCTGTAATCATATATCATTGCATGAACAAAATGTCACACGCTTCTCTCACATTAGTCCGCTCTAATCTCCGCCTCATATTCGCATATTCGCTTAATGAACAATCAATTCTTGGAAAGAAAAAGGAGAAATATTGCATTGAAGGTTTTCCTGGAGCATTAAAAAATGGTATCCCGGGGCATTAAAATATCCTTGAATCGAGCAATATACAGTTGCGAGAAATAATTTGAAGGAAAACGTCGATTTTTTTCACTATCTTGAGAGAATCATAAAGCATTACACGTAAAGTTTTCCGGATATTAGAAAGAAGAATCAAGCAATTTACCGCCGACATGCGTAATCAGATCGGAATGGAATCATTACTCTTGATGCATTTTTGGGAAAACATTATCATAGCAAATAACTTGAGCATATCTTCAACATTTATAATCAACAAATATAAGAGCTAGTAAGAGCCTCCATAGTGTGGGCTATACTGCGATGCTAAATGTGATACTTGACTTTTAGCACTAGTTTCTATGTTGGAGAGAATGCCAAGAAAAAACGGAGCCGGTGCAGCTACTTGTGCCCACGCTAAATCTCGTCTACCAAATAAAATATAGCACCGGCATCCTGTAGAGGAGAGATGGTTCTTTGCCGATACTACTACGGTTGAGAAGTTATCGATCTTCAATTCTAGTACGGGACCCACTTGGCAGGGTATTTGGCAATGGCTACGTTGTGAGGGTCTTGATATTGATGACATCCTCCTCTCTTTTCCGGCAACTAGGACCACCTTCCCAATGTGCTACCTTGGTCTCCCTTTGGAAGTGTCCCGTTTAAAAAGAAGTGACTTTCAACCTTTAAGGACAAGATCATGGGAAAGATTGCGATGGGCAATTGGAGGAATGTCAACATGGCCGGAAGGAGAGTTCTTTTTCGGTATGTTCTAACCTCCCAAGAGATCTATAATCTTACCTCTCTTGAGCTTCCGGTTGAGGTCTGAAAGAAGATTGTGGCGCTTCATATCAATGGATTTGGCAGTCGGCTTGTACTATGAAGTTTAAAGTTTTTGCTTGGCTGCTTGTCAAGAATAGATTTAACATCAAGGATCTCCTTAAAAGAAGACATTGGGCTGTCACTGAGAATTTTAGTTGTGCTTTGTGCCCAGCTGGAGTTTATGAGGATATACACCACCTCTTTTTCACTTGTAATTTCAGCCAAAGAGTTTGGAACTACTTGCAGATATATTGGATCTAGACTACTGATATTCAGTTGAGTATTAGCTAGGCAAGGAAGGAGTTTGCTAGGCCTTTCTTCATGGAAATGGTGATTGTTGCATGTAGACATATTTGGCTACAAAGGAATGGGATTATTTTGAGCATCTAAGACCTTCCTTTGCTAATGGAAGGGTGGTTTGTGCATGATATAGCCTTGCTGAGATTCAGAATAAAGAAAATGTTACAGGATGGATTAATGCAATGGATTGCGGCCCTGCCATAGCTTGATGCTGCTTGTTTTCCCTCAACTGAAACAGGGAGGTCCGTAGAGTTCCTCCTCGCGTCGGAGTTGAGTGAGTCATCTCTCGAGTGCTCTTCTTGAGCCTTGTTTGTTCTTGGCAACGACTCTTCTGATGCCCTCTCTTTGTGTAACCTATCCAACTTACTCTTCGTGAGCTGGCTTCGTAGGTATTTCGGGTCCTCCTTATAGTGGGGCGCTCGGGCTGGCCAGGTTTTCGCCTTTCTTGGCTCTATGGGTGCCGTAGCCACTCGTTGGCCGGATCTTTCTCCCAATTCTGCACTTGCCATGTTGAGACCTCGTAGCATCCTCTCATGAACTTCTCTGCGGGGGTCACCCGACATTGGTTTTATGGACATCAGGCACGTTTACACCTATAAGAGTCTTTCCTGAGGCATCTTAGGTGCCAACTTCTCAGGTAGGTTGGGTTCTCTTGGGTCATGCTCGAGGTCTAACACCTTTTCGAGTTCCCTTCATAGACTCGGTTGTCATATTTGCCGTCCGGGATCGTCGTTTAGGAGCGGGTGGTTTCCGCGCCCCGCTGCCTCAAGCTTCGACTGGATCTGTTCCTGGGGGACCTACGATTTCTAGCTCCTTGTGCATCTTGTTCAGCTTCTTCCTGTGCTTGGCCAACATCCAGCGATAAGCTACCCATTCCTCCGTATTGGCATCTTGCGTGAAGGGGAGGCCTTGCTCGACTAGTTTGGTGACCAACTCCATTGTGATGGCTGACAGATGCACCTGGGGGCGTTTTTCTTTACTTTGCCTATTTTTAGTCGTGGACCCGAAATTGATGGGTGGAGGGGACCTGTCGAGTCCATCGTCATTGTCGTTCGAGTCCTCTTCTTTGGGTGGCGGGGACTTTGGGTCCTCTCCGAGATCCTCTTCTTCTTCCCTTGTTCTGGTGTTAGTCGCATCCGCTATTTTGGGCGAGTTGGTCAGCTCATCTTCTTCACTTCTCTCGAAGGAGGAGGATGCGGTTCGCCTCACCATCACAACGAAGTGGACGTGAGGGTCAGCGGCATAGAGGCGCTCGAAGCTTTCCTCCTTGAGCGGAGGTGGCGAGATTTCTGCCACGATCGACTCCCTCGGCTGGATCCGAGAGGAGTCCCGCAGGCGTAGTATCCCCGTGCGACCCGCACAGAAGTTTAGGTCATCGATCTTGAGATTGATGCTTTTGTCGAGGGACTCGGATACCGAGCGTGATGTCGACGAGTGCTTGGTGAAGTCGATAAACCCGAAGCGGATCGAGTCCAAGGTGATAAAGTCTAAGAAGTCTCGAATCCAGCACCCCAGATTCCCACAGACAGCGCCAATGAAAAGGATATGACCTCAACAATCCCCATGGTGAGGGACCCGGAGTTTCGTAAGGGAGAAGACGCTGGTGGACTACTCGACTCAACGGGTTGCTGCCCGCCTGATTTTATTCCAGTGAGGTGGAAAAACAGGTTACATGGGTGCTACACAGACCGAATCTAGCGTAGCTCTGAATCTAGGGTTGCTTGCCTCTTCGTGACTCGATTCTGGATAGGCTACTACTCTTTCCTAATCTTGTCGTCCAAGTTTTTCATTGTTTCTGCTTCCGTAGCATGCCTTCACGCAACCACCTGAGGGCCTCTTTAGGGTCCCCCTAATGGCTGCACCGGGTAGGCCTATCGTGGGGGGGTTAATCTCTTAGAGACAGATCATACACATTGTCTTCATGTACGGGGCTTTGTCCTAAAAGTAACTTTGTAGTATGTAGAGCGTCGCCGTTGGCTCGTCTGAACCTGGGTAAACCTCGTGCAACCCGCCACTGGGAACTTCCTCGTACGTTAATCCCCACTTTTGGCCTCGAGGATATGACACCTCATGATGAGGTGTTGACCTCTAAGTTGGCCCGATCTTCACGAATCGACAAGAACGAACGAAGAACGCACGAAGAACACGATGAACACGAGAGGGGGAATCAAGGGAAATCGAGGGAAAACGCGTGGAAACACAAAAGGGGGAAGATAACTCGTGAAGCCTACGAGGGATCGCAAACCCAAGTCAACAACACGCTAATTGAAACCGTTTCTCTTACCGGCCGGTCCACCGATCCAACAGAAGCCGCAAGGGGAAGGTTGGCAAGCGCTACTAGAATCACTATGTGAGAGAGTAGCTCCTTGGAGAGATCTTGATACGATCCTAGATGAACATCATCAACATAGTAGTAGCCTCATAAGAGGAGTCACCTCAAAAGAGGGATACAAGGGCAAAGCCCGAAACTCTCGAAAACAATGCTCAAAACTATTCCTAACCCTAGATCTAGCCACCGGAGTCCTTTATATAGTCGGGGTCGAAACGGGGGTCGAAACGGTGCCAAAACGGTCAATTCCTGTGCATTTCGGGGCCACCCCGGCCTGGGAGCCGGCCTGGAACCCGGCCTGGGGCCAGGGTGGGGCGCAGAGGCCTGGTGCCCGGCCTGGGGCCAGGGTGGGAGGCCGGCCCCCTCGGGCTGGTGCCCGGCCTGGTGCCCGGCCTGGGGCCAGGGTGGGATGAGGAGGCCGGCCTGGGGCCAGGGTAGGCCGGCCTGGGGCCAGGCTAGCCCGACCTGGGGCCAGGGTGAGGCCGGGAGCCTCCTTTTCCCTCCGTTCTTCCTCCTCGGAACTCCGATCTTGACGCCGTCTTCACCCACATTCTTCCTAGCTTCATGCGCACCTTCTTGGATGTGTTCTTGAGCATCTTGGGCACCATCTTGGGTCTCCATGTGGTGATCCCACCTATGCATGTAGAGGGGTATTTCATGAGGTAGAGCACCGTTCACCAAGTCACCGGAAACGTACGAAGATAGGAGTGAGTTCACCTTGTTGCGTATCGATGTTGTGCTTGGTGGAATACGGTGGGCTACATCATCCCCCCCCCCCCCTTGAAAAAGAGTCGTCCTCGACTCTCGTTCCATCCATATGTGAGCGGGAGAAGGAATCTTGACGACGAAGATGTCGTTGAAGTTGAGCCGCTTGTCGAAGTCCATGTGGCGGTAGGCTCGTAGTGGGGGCGGTCCAAAGGTGATGAAGATCATGAAATGGCCCCCCGTGGATGGTTGAGGAAGATCTTGCGAGGCGGTGTAGTCATTGAAGTTGAGCCTCTTATCGAAGATCATGCCAAGGTATGCTCGTGGAGGGTGTAGTCCAAAGACGATGACGATCTTGACATGATCCTCCATGGGTGGATGAGGATGAGCTTGCGGAAGCGGTAGAGTGTAGTCGTGGCGATCATTGTCGTTGACGCGCTTGTCGAACTCCAAGTGCGTCTCGACGAAGGGGATGTAGACGTGGTAGTCATTGTCGTGGAGGTGATTGTTGAACTCCATGCACATCTTGACATGTGGTATGTAGGCGTAGAAGGCATTGTCATTGACTTGCTTGTCGTACTCCATGCACCTCATGACATGTGGAATGTAGGCGTCGAAGGCGTTGATGTCGAAGTTCTTGTGACGCGCCGTGTAGATCTTGACTTGAGGAATGTGGATGGAGGATGCTTTGTCGTAGAAGCTCTTGTCAATCTCCATGTGGATCATGATGAGCGGAAAGTGCTCCTTCCAACCCTTCAAGTCGGTGTCGATGTTCATGCGATGTGGAGAGCCTTGTATGTGGAGAAGTCGATGATGTCGAGGGTGCTTGATAGGGTCACCAAATCTCTGCAAAATAGACAACAAAGATGGAGAGAAAGTTGGTAAGCCGTTAGTGTCGGTAAGCACACATGGGACTTTGCTCTCAACTCTCATCTCACTTTTGGTGGCTATCAAGGCGAGGCCTCTACGAACACTCATGCTTTTTCCACTCATTATGGGCTTGTGGCTCTCACTCACGTGAAGGTGGATCTCTCTCTCACCACTCATCTCACTAGAAGCTTGAGAGGGGACACTAGAAGGCTCCAAAGTCTTGGCACAAGAGGTGTGCGGGTTTGTCAAAGTCGTTGCATTGCTTGGAGTCGGTAGTGTCATAGCATGTGGCGAGGAGGAGTCGAGCATCTCATCTCTTGGATTGATCTCCAAGTGTGGGAAGGGTGGCTTTCTTGGAGGAGGAGGTAGGGTCATGGCTTGTGTCGAAGGAAGCTCCATCATCTCCATGATGTGGTAGTGTAAGCCATGCCTTGTAGCATCCTCAAATGGTCGGTGATGATGATGATGAAGATTTCCTTGGCTAGAATGGTGGCTTGAGCGTGGCCTTGTGGAGGTTGGCATGAGATGCTTTGAAGTCAAGGGGAGTGTGTCACCCAATTCGTCGCTACCTCCATCTTGAGGATAGGCTTGAAGAACTCGTGTCAACACTCGCGATGAGTTCGCGACCTCATTGCAATAGAGGCTTTCGTCACCATTGGTCGGCATGTCCAAGGAATTGAGAGCTAGTTGGTGCAAGGCATAGTATTGGCCTTCACTCATGTATGCATGGTCACCATTTTGGTTGGCAACCAAGATCATCTCATTGGTAGCATTGGGAGCTCTCTTGTCGATGGTCGGAGTTGCCACTTGTGTCATTGGAGACGAAGAAGAAGAATGCCTTATAGATGATGGCAAGGTATGAGCCTCTTTGACAATGTCACATGCATCAACGTCTTCATCATAGAGTGGTAGAGGAGTTTCCTCATGCATATGGTGATGTAGATCTTGTGTCATGGGAGGAATAGCTTCACACTCTTGATGTTGGTGTTGTGCTTGTGGCGATGATGGAAGCTCATGCTCTTGATCATGAAGGTCATTGTACTTCCTCAAAGTTGGTCGCTCATGGAAGTTGTGGTTGGGTGTTGGTGGAGAAGTATCTCTCGCCTCTTGCCTTGACGAGGTAGTGGTATCATAGTGGCCATGGCGAGGATGTTCTTGATCCTTGTCGAATGCGGGGTGCGAGTAGAAAGCACAATCTTGGTGAAGATGCGGTGGAGGCTCCCATTCCTCATATGGATGGTGACGCTCATGGTCCTTGCACCTTGTAACATTGAGGCAAACGGCGCTCAAGTTATTGTCTTCATGGCCTAGGTGATGTGGTGCTTCATCCAATATGGTAGGAGAAGAATCATGGATGGCATTCCCATTTGACGCACCATCTTGGTCGCCGCCTTGGCAATCCCACATTATGTGACCATGGCCTTTGCAAATGGGGCATAAGAGGTCTTCATCTTGAAGGAGAGGGGAGAGTAGGCTCATAGCATCCGTGCCTAGTGGTGGTCGAAGTGGGCGCTCATAGGGGTCCTCATCAAAGATGGGAAGTGAAGTAGCATGTTGAGCAATCCCACTTGATTGTTGTCGATGGTGGCGCTCAATGGGGTCTTCCTCGAAGATGGTGGAAGAGAATCCATAGGGAGCATTCGCACTCGCTTGATGTTGAGAAGTTCTCTCATTTGGTTCTTCATCCAAGATAGGCGGTGGAAGCTCATGTGGGTCATCCTCGTTGGTTTGGCGATGGCGATCATGATGGAGAGGATGGCGCCGATGGTCATTGTGGTGGAGTCGAGGGAGGCATTCACTAGAAGCCATGTCGAAGGCACCTTCTTGAAAATGGCCTTGGTCTTGGTGGTCATTGTGGTGGTGACACACATTTTGCCTTGGAAGCCTAGAATGTGGGCGAGCACCATCCATGAAGCCATTTAGACCAATGTCATGAGTCGAGCTTGGAGAAGGTGGATGATGAAGAATATCCGGTCGTAGAGGGTGATCTTGAAGAGGGTCACCACGGCCTTGTCGGTGTCGAGGTCGAGGTAGTGGTGATGGCGAGTGATGCTCAAACCAATGTCGTCGCGGAACTTGTGGTGGAAGATGCGGTGAGGTGGGTGTACCACCCTCTTCCATATGTCGATGATGATCATGGCGGCGATCTTGGTGATGAGCGTGGTGATGAGAGCGGGAAGCTTGTCGATGACGAAGCTTGCGGCGTTCCCGCACCTCATGTGTGGGATGACTCCAAAAGTCATTTGGATGCCTTGTCTTCTTGGCCTTCTCGCTAGATGGGGCCTCGATGATGTCCTTCTTGTGGCGCCGTCTAGATGTTGAGGATCTTGACGTGGCCAACTTGTCGGATTTCTTGTCGTTGCGCCATCTTGAGGTTGAAGGTCGTTGTCGTGTCTTGGCCTTGGCATTCTCCTTGAAGCTCCATGGTGGTGAGCATGAGCCATCGGACATGTGATGTCTTGGCCACCGAAGCTTGGCGAGGAAGCGCTTGTAGGTGAGCTTGTCCATGTCGGAGTCATTGTCGGTGTAGAACTCCGCCATGCTCGAGGATGCGTTATCGGTGTAGTAGGGCTCCATCTCGTCATCCAAGCTTGCGGCGTCATTGTTGTAGTAGTGGTTCATGTCAATGTAGCTCATGGAGTCGAAGGTGGCGTGGTGGTTGTGGTACTCCTCCATGTCGATGATGCTTGGGGAGGAGTAGTCGGTGTAGAGCTCGACGTCGTGGTCGTAGTGGTGGTGGTGATCCACCATGTCATGCTCGTAGTCGTCCACCATGTCATGCTCATAGGAGTGGAGGTCCATGTCTAGCTCGTTGTAGTCGTAGTGGTCCATCATGGACTCATCATGATCATCATGGCCTCCAAAGTCTTCGCTCTCGCTATACATGGTTAGTGACAAGCCCAAGTGTATATATAGAGTGTGAGGACCTAAGAGCTCAAACCTCACCTTTTAGCAAATGTTGGAAACTAGTGGACCAAGCCAAGAGAAACCGATAGCAAAAAGAATGAAGTGACTTGAGTTCGAACGATCCCAAAAACACGCTCCAAAACACACACGGCTTATGGGTGGATGGCAATGGGTTAGAAATGTGGCGAGAAAACGACAAATCAAAAGAAAAGTATGTTGTAAAACGTGGAGAAGAATCAAAGAAAAGTTAGCACGAAAACCAAACCTAGTGGAGGAAAATGCTATGGTGGAAACGAAAAACACACACACACAAGTGATAAATGGGGTTAGTGCGGCCAATGGACGAGCGGAGACGAAATGTACCTATCGAAGACTAAGCTCAATGCCACACCAACGCAAGGAGGACGCTAGCTCGAACCGCAATTAACAAGAGGCAACAAGATTCACAATGTGGCAACCGGTCACTCTCTTCTCTCTCGCAAGTCGAAGCTATGCGTTCCTACAAATGATTGCAATTGGCATCGATCTTTGCTTCTTTTGGCTCTTTTTGCTTCTTGCTCTTTCTCCTCTTTTTTTTTTTTTGATTTTTCGCTTTTTGATGATGATGATGCGGAGATGATTCCCAAATGCCAATGCCTACTCGTAGCTAGACTCTCACAAGCGCAAAACTCGTACTCTCGGTGCCACAATGCGATGCCAAGCGGTGTAAAAGAACTAGTCCAAGTAGGTAAGTAACACAATGGGGTGGGGTGGTTCAAGCGGAAGCAAGTTATACCTCTCTTATTGATGATCACGAACTTGCGGCCGTGGGGGAGTCGATGTCGTGGCGATCCGTTGATGTGGAAACGTAGGTGATGTCGTGGGCGTCGCGTAGCACTTTGTTGCACTCAATTCGGATAAAAAACGACAAAGAAAAACAAGTTTCAAAATCTGTCCAAGAATCGAAGAGCAGGATTTTTCTGAAATTTTTGCTCCAATTCGAAATTTCTCCCAAATCAAGAAAAAATTTGGACAAATTCAAGAATTGTGGCAACAAATCTATGAAACAAAACCACGAAAAACTCAACGAATCAAGAGATCGGTCGAAATCCCTTTCGGCTATTTTTGGTCAAATTTTCGAATTTATGGTGGATAGAAGAAAAATTGGTGGTAGGGGAGGGGGTGGGGTGTCGGATTCGTGTCAACCTGGCTCTGGATACCAGATGATGAGGTGTTGACCTCTAAGTTGGCCCGATCTTCACGAATCGACAAGAACAAACGAAGAACGCACGAAGAACACGATCAACACGATGAACACGAGAGGGGGAATCGAGGGAAATCGAGGGCAAACGCGTGGAAACACAAAAGGGGGAAGATAACTCGTGAAGCCTACGAGGGATCGCAAACCCAAGTCAACAACACGCTAATTGAAACCGTTTCTCTTACCGGCCGGTCCACCGATCCAACAGAAGCCGCAAGGGGAAGGTTGGCAAGCGCTACTAGAATCACTATGTGAGAGAGTAGCTCCTTGGAGAGATCTTGATACGATCCTAGATGAACATCATCAACATAGGAGTAGCCTCATAAGAGGAGTCACCTCAAAAGAGGGATACAAGGGCAAAGCCCGAAACTCTCGAAAACAATGCTCAAAACTATTCCTAACCCTAGATCTAGCCACCGGAGACCTTTATATAGTCGGGGTCGAAACGGGGGTCGAAACGGTGCCAAAACGGTCAATTCCTGTGCATTTCGGGGCCACCCCGGCCTGGGAGCCGGCCTGGCCGGCCTGGAACCCGGCCTGGGGCCAGGGTGGGGCGCAGAGGCCTGGTGCCCGGCCTGGGGCCAGGGTGGGAGGCCGGCCCCCTCGGGCTGGTGCCCGGCCTGGTGCCCGGCCTGGGGCCAGGGTGGGATGAGGAGGCCGGCCTGGGGCCAGGGTAGGCCGGCCTGGGGCCAGGGTAGGCCGGCCTGGGGCCAGGCTAGCCCGGCCTGGGGCCAGGGTGAGGCCGGGAGCCTCCTTTTCCCTCCGTTCTTCCTCCTCGGAACTCCGATCTTGACGCCGTCTTCACCCACGTTCTTCCTAGCTTCATGCGCACCTTCTTGATGTGTTCTTGAGCATCTTGGGCACCATCTTGGGTCTCCATGTGGTGATCCCACCTATGCATGTAGAGGGGTATTTCATGAGGTAGAGCACCGTTCACCAAGTCACCGGAAACGTACGAAGATAGGAGTGAGTTCACCTTGTTGCGTATTGATGTTGTGCTTGGTGGAATACGGTGGGCTACATCACCTCATACATTGTCTAATTACCCGATACACCAACAACGGTTGAGCGAAATTATGAGTAGGCCGGATGTTTTTCTTTTCATCTTTTTGTCGAGTGAATAGCAAAAAACTACCACAATTGGGGGAAAATGCTATAATATGTCTTTTTGTCCATACTCCTCTTTTAATTAATTTACATTAATTGGGGGCAAACCTTTTACCCTGAGGTCAAGGAGCAAATGTTAGCGTGTACCTCCGCTTCAAACAAAACATTAGCGTGTACAGTAGCAAATAGTGTACTTTGTCGTGAGTTTGAGGAGAAATTTAACCAAGTAACCCTACATCGATCCAGTCCTAATTTGCACTGTGCTGTACTACTACTCTTTTTTTTGAACAAAGGGTGACCCCAAAGGGCCTAGCTGCATAAATTCCGTCGGTGGGGGTACAGAATGGAAAGGACAAAAAGAAAAAGAAAATTACAAAGCAGTCCTGAAGTATTGCAAGGAACACCCTCAAACGCGTTTGTAAAACGCGATCGAGTCCTTGGACTCCACCACCGCGATCTGGAGACGAACGCCGGCCATCTCGAGCTCCGCCGGGGACGATACCACTTGGGGAGGACGAGGTGGGAACCGCCGGGCCGAATCCTCTGCAATACCTCCCTTCTGGAGGTTGAAGAAGCGCCATCATGTGCGCTTGGAGAGGCTGCTCTTGCAGCCGAGAATCGCGTAGGCCGAGCTTGGCCACCGCGTGATGATCTCCTCGTCGCATAACGCGACTATGCAGCTTTTGTAACCTCCGCCCTGCAAGAAAGGAAGAACACCTGCAGCAACGCCTCCTCTCCTCGCCACCACGGCCGGCCAGAGGAAGTAGCACCACCAGAATCCACCTTGGAGAAGCACGGCGAGTCCTGGCTTCCAGAGCCAGAAGCCAGGCTTCGAGCTTATGAGGGAGAGAGGAGTCGCCATGCCCAGTCCCCCGCTTCTCCGTCCACCGGAGCAACGACAGAGGAAACGGCATGACCAGAGGCTCGCTTGTGCAGCTCGGATGCACGAGCAAACTCGTCCTCGACGGCAAGAAGCCGGAATACGCTAAAAAAGCAACAACTGTAGAAAGAAAGAACCTAAATCTACTCTGTACACCCCGCGCGCAGCATCCCCCTCGCCGCCGGCCGGCAGCGCCGCCGGAGAACGAGCAGGAGCTCGCCGGGCCCTCACAGGAGACTCTCAAACCTAAGGGGCGGTGGAGAAGGAGCTAGAGAGGAGAAAGCCCCCCCCTCCTTCCTTCCCGTTTCCTCCGAGAGAAGAAGCTCCACTGGTAGAAAATAGGCCTACAGTCCCGGTTCGCCAGGACCATTAATCCCGTCCGGGCAACCGGGACTAGCTACGCGCGACTAAAGGCCCCTCCCTATAGTCCCATCTCTTACGGAACGAGACTAAAGGCCCGTCCACGTGGGCGGGTGGCGGAGCCTGGGGTCAGAGGACATTTAGTCCCGGTTGGCCACATGAACCGGGACTAGATTTATTTCGTAATTTTTTTAATTCATTTGGTTTCTAATTATTTTTCTCACCTTTTTTCACTCCCTTTTTTTCCCTCCCTTTTTTTCACTCCCTTTTTTTTCACAATTTGTATTATTTGCTTAGTGTCTAACTAAGATTATCTCTAGTCAAATTAGTTACTCATGGTCAAACTTCCCGCTCGGTCACCCATCCTCCCACTACTCTAGCACTAGCACGCTTAACTTCCGAGTTCCATCCCGTCCCGAATCCAAGTGTTTCTCACGCATGTATATGATAGTAGTATCATATCAATCTTATTAACATGTTGGCCGAAGCCACATTTCTTTATTGTTTGAATTTCAAATAAATCTTTTAATAAACAAAAGTAATGATGTAATTAATAATTTTGAATAAATAAATAAACATTAACTTTTAATTTGTATTATTTCTAAAAATACAAATAATATATCCAAAAATTGAGAAAAATAGAACTAATTCATTTTAAAATCTTAAAAATACAAATAATATATCAAAAATGAAGAACAATAATACTAATTCATTTTAAAATCTTAAAATACAAAATATATATCAAAAATTAAGAACAATAATACTAATTCATTTTAAAATCTTAAAAATACAAATAATATATCAAAAAATGAAGAAAAATAATACTAATTCATTTTAAAATCTTAAAATGAAAAAATATATCAAAAATAAAGAACAATAATACAAACAATATTCATTACATGCATAGAGTCGATCACACATAACACAAACATAGAGTCGATCACACATAACACAAACATAGAGTCGATCACATTTCATAATTAACATATATATATATAGAGTCGATCACAAAAGATATCCATTACATATATATACTACTAATTAGATACCCATTACATGCACATAGATATCGAACGCATGCATACATCATCTATGGCCCCGCCGAGTAGATGCGGAACAACTCGTACGCGACATATGCATCTATGGCCGCATACTTGAGGTTCGTCATGCGCAATGGGGTCTCCTCCCAATAGAAGTGATTCTGCCGGGGGAAATCAGTCTTCATCCTTTCATAGCGCTGGTGGTTGAAGGTGCTTGCCATGACAGCCATCCCGGTCTTTGGCCCGGTCAACTGGATAAGATTCTGAAGATCAATGTAGTGATCTTCAGGTATCATAATACCGATGCGCATCAACTTCACACGGTCTTGCGTGATGTCAACGCTGCAAAAGCCAAACCCCGAGTTGACAAGAAAATCAACAAGGTCCGGGCAATGCTTTGAACTACTGTAACAACAAAAATAGGATATGTGTTAGATATGTTGCAACACACGTATTGTTCACATGCAACAAAAAAACTCGAAGATGCATGCAAGATTGTACACGTGTGCTATATATAGCTTCTACCTTGAGTCCTTGACCATTGGAAGACCAACACCGACTGCTTGAACGATATCTGGATGACGGCAACATCCTTCTGATTCGCCGTGTACTCCAGATCGAGCCCAAAAAACCGGTGTTCTTCAGGAGCTTCAAAATAGAGATAGGCCAAATGACCTAGAGCTTCATGCAGTCTCGCGGTACTGTTGGTGAAGAGCACGTCCAAATCCTTGCCGCACGGTGTGGAACCACTGTATTGCGTCCAAACTTCAGCCATTTGCGTGCGTGTGCTTGGATCGAAAAGAACAGAGAGCGAGAGAGGAAGAACAGAGAGCGAGCAGTGGAATGGCGCCCTTCTGCCTCGCTCGCGAAATAAAAACCGCCGCGGGGGAGGCGAGACGCTTGATGTTTAGTCCCGGTTGGCCACGGGCACGGGGAATAAAGGGCCATTGGTCCCGGTTGGCCACGGGAACGGGGAATAAAGGACCAATAGTCCCGGGCGGCCAGGTCAACCGGAATTAATTCCCTCCACGCGTCGCAACGCGCTTCCCAACCCGCGACGTCTGACCTTCTGTCGCGGGTCTCCTCCCGACCCGGGACTCAAGACTCATTGGTCACGGTGCGCAACGCTTGGGGACTGATGCTGGCATACTTCTACCAGTGCTCCAACTCGTCTGGCTGCGCTGCACCTGACCTGCTGCTGTACTACTACTCGAGAGTGGGTATTGAAGGCGTTGCTTTGCTGAGATTTGGGCAAAACGACGCCCGCCGGCAGGCCGTACGTGCTCTAGTGGGGGCGGTGGTGCTCGCAGTCCCGGCCTATTGGCAGGCAGATTGGTCCATCCAAGCAGCTAGGCAGATGGGAGAATTGATGCCGCGGCAGCGACCTGCCTGCTTATTAATTGCGTCATCGCGATCGATCGGACGCATATATTCATTCCCATCTCCATCGACATGTACGTACTATGTATGAAGCCAAAGCTGGAATCAGTAAGGCCGTGCCCACCGCGCCGAGGACCCATACCACGCCAGGAGGACCTGAAGCGACCCAGGGCCAGGATGAGCCGGCCGCCGCCTGCCGCTGTTCATCAAGGCTAGCTGTGTATGCTCAACTTGCATTCGGTTGTTTGAACAAGGAGTGCGTACATAACCATGGATTTGCATTTTTTTTCATGTAGCCCCAGGTGTGCAGTGTAAACAACCTAGCCGTCGACCTGCAGTTTATGTGCATGCACTGCACCGAAAGCAGACAGACAGTGCATGCAGGTCTGGCCTGCGTTGCGTCACGCCTGCGCTGTGTTGAACTGAATGAACACCACCCCACGATGGAGGCCAGATGAAGGTGGTCGGCCACGCACGCGTAGGGCCATGTGTCTTGTGTTCTTCATCAGCTTGCCCGGCCGTCGCTCACCGTGATAGTAAACTGCGACGTCGCCGCAGTGGCGACCTCCGCTGGCGACCAAGGGAGAACAGTTTAGGTTTGTCGCACACGGACATGGAAGCAGGGCGCAGCGGCGCCGTACGTACGTTGGGGAAGATAAGGTTCGTGTCGGGTGGCGGCGCGGCACCCTCATGTGGCGGGCGTCGCGTCGTACCTTCTCATTATTGGGCTGTAGGGGGCCGCGACTTGCAAGTGTACTACTGTGCAGACGCCTCGATTTGTCACCAACAGCTGGCCGCCCGCCCGGCCGGTCTCACTGTATCTGCTCTCCGACGTTTTACTGCTACCCCTCTTTCTGTGTGTCTGGTACTACACATGCCCCAAAAACAGGCTAAAACTGTCGCACGATATGCAAATGCCAACGATAAGAAACGAAACGAATTTCCTCTCGACCATTTCTTTCAAACTACAAAAAAAAAATATGAACCGAAGCCGTGATGTTACAGCGTGACGTCGTCATCGGACAAGCCCGCCTACTTCTCTTTCAGCACAGGTTCGTAGGGTAACCAAGTCTAGCCCCATGCCGATGATGAAACGCCTAAGTATATGTTGGCTTCACAACATACACACTGCACTAATAAACACACATCCCCCGCTATCTATTTCCTGAGGCTGGCTAGCGATCGACAGGCTTAGCGGTTAGCTGTACAAGTCGGTCGAACATCTAGTTGCAACGCCGCTTTCTACGAGAGTTGAGAGCTAGCGGGAGAGCAACAGGCTTGGAAATGGAGAACCATTTCGCCTTCGACGTCCAAATCGCGCGCGCGATCGAGCACCAGGAGGAGGGCACTGTTGCTTCTAGATCTACTGTCGATCAGGTCCCTGTCAGCAGTCGTTTTTAACTGCTTCATCACGTACGCTTGCTGCGTTGATGGCCTGGTGTTTCTGCCTGCCCGTCTGCAGCCTCTTTGAATTGTGGGGAGAGAACTGTCGGACGAACTGTTCCACCACCTGCCATCATGTAAACATCTTCATTCAAGTTATTTATATGCAGCTAGCAACGCGAATTACTACTCCCTCCTGTCCGGTGTGTAGTGTAGGACTCTTTTTTCATATAGGGCTCGCAGTGGCAAGACATTCATGACGCTTTTTTTTTTTGGTCGGGAAGTGTTGCCCATGCCGGAGCAAAGATTCATGGCGGGAGACAAAAGGTAACAGTAAGAAGAACCGGATTTTAAGCCCAGAAGTCCAAAAGCCCTGTTGCCATAATTATTGAGCTAAGGGCCCAGGATTCGCGCAAAAAGAAATTTCCACCCAGAAGCTACCCTTACTGGGCAGCCCATTAGCGGACAGCCTACTCCATCCCATCGGTATAAAGTGTTCCTCACTGATACAAAGTTTTACCGCCAAATGTGCGACACTTTTTATGAATCGGAGGGAGTATTATTTTCGCCCGTTATCTGATTTGTTCTTTCTTAAATAGTTCATTCATTTTTATTTATTTTGTTTTCTTTTTCCCATTTAATTTATTTTCCATTTTCTTATTTTTTTACATTTCTCTTTTTAGTTCCAATACAACATGGCATCCGTGAAAGAAGATCTCATTAACGTGACACATTTTTATCACCTAACCATCTAATTCATTCACGTGTTTTTATTCAAATAAAAAATTACATAAGATATTTAAGTTTAATACTCCTTTTGATCCTAATTAAGTGACGTAAGTCGTACTATGAAGTTGTAACTCCTCAGGTCATTTCTTGCGACATTTAAAACGGTTCAGAGGGAGTAACTTTTTTGTCATTGGTATTATACATTTTCGTTAACTTAAGTGAATATTTTTATTTTTATTTTTATTTTTCTAGACATATTTCATAAAACATTGGGACATATTAAATAAAGTTTATGGTAAGAAACAATTTTATGTGTGAAAAGAATATCTGATGTACATGAACATCTCAACCGGGGCATATCTCAAGAAAAAAGTTTCCACACGTTGAAAATATTTTGTTTGAAGAAAAGAAAAAAAAACTTTTTCCTTGATTTGTTAAATAAGGAGAAGTACAAATGAGGCCAAACAAATAAAATCCCTTAATCTCCTCGCAGTAGGTGACTCAACTGTCTTGTGCCGACCAAACCCCAAGTACACACCTCGAGAGTAACCCCCTTAGGATTATCAATTTGGGAGTGTTTTTTTTTTTAATAACTCTAGTATTTAATTTATTCCATATCTCGGATGAGACCAACACAAGGAGTGTTGCCTTAGATTTTCTTCGATCTCGATTGCATGCTCCACGCTAGACCACGAAGATTTGATGTCCTGAAAGTCCTCTCATGCGAGAGGTTCAAGGGAAGGAACACCCAACCGATCTTTGATCATGTTCCATATGTGGACTCGAACCCGGAACTAGTCGGATAGAGTAGATAATTCAGCATTGAAAAAGCAAGTGTGCCATTGTTTCTGTAGACCGACGACAAAGGGTGCATACACCGCTAGTCGGCTACCCTCTATGGTAAAGGCAGTAAGTCGTCCAATCTCTTCTCTAATTGATAAGACAAGAGAATAATTTCTTATTGGGGGAGTTGGGGAGGGGGGGGGGGATATCCAAACATTCGAATTCATCTTAGAACGAATGGATCTGATGAACTAGGCTTTGTATGTCGATACCCGATGCTGATGACTAAGTTGAAAAGATTTTTATCTGTCCTAAAAATAACGAGATCATCTTATGTGGTATAAAAGAACTTTTACATGGACGGCAAAGACAGAGAAACCCATTTCTCAAAATTTATTCTATAAATTCGAAATTTATTTTAATAAAGAGATTCACGAAAGTTTTACTGTGAATGCCCGTGCGTTGCTACAGGCACTCATGCATAAAATACATCCATGATCAGTTCAGGAGTGACTTATTTTTTTATCCCAACATATAAGAAAAGAATGTATTATCTGCCTCAACTATCTTTGCAAGTAACGCACTAAATAAAACATCTGAATAATTGACGATCAAACCATTTCAAGTTTGAGAGTTCAAACAAAGTCATGATGCATCAAATTAAAGTCAAGTCAATGCAACTACTCACACCAATTCGATGAATAAGACACACATCTTTTTCAATATTTATCTTTGACAAACAATTAGTCCAAGAACGTAAGGATTATAGAAAATTGATACCGTTAGAAATTATTTTTAATACTATATCAAATTGTCATTCACAAGATTTAGTAAAACATACTACTCACTCAATCTGTACTACCTCCATTAGTATTAATTGTCACTAATTTAGTATAAAGCTCTACCAAATATGTTGGAATATATGTCGAATATGTGTACGAGTATGGCTACTAGGACTTGTAATTAAACGGAAGGTTAGGTGTTTGAGTCGGACACGTGTAACCTGGCCTAATATATAAAGGCACCGGGAGTAGCCCAAAGAGACACGACGAAAGCTGGTATGCTAGACACAAGATCACGAGGGGACGGTCCGGCGCCCGTGGCAGGGGCGGCCGGACCGGCGTGACGTTGAGATCTAGTGCGTCTGTATTGCCTCGGCGGGTTTGTCGTCGATGGCGACTTGATAGCAGCAGGCGCGCAAAGGGAGCCGGCGGCTTGTGCCGGCGACCAAGGCGGCCGGTGCAGCGGTATCGATGGGGAGCAGCGCCCATAGTCATGCCCCGCAGATGTAGGCGAGTTCGCCGAACTGCGTTACCAAATCTCGGTGTCGTCATGTTTGCTGTTTGCTTGTTCCTCGGTAGATCGACTAAGCGCCTCGGATTTGTAACAAGTGGTATCAGAGCAAGGTTCGGAGGCTATGTTTGTTGATCTAGAGGAGTACGAAAAAATTTGTCGACGTGGGGTAGAGGACTGCAGCGGCGAGTGCTCTCGGAATCGACGCGGAATTTTTCTAGGCGGTTGCATGCTATTGGATCGCGAGAAATCGTGACAAGGCCAGTACGCGGGCGGCGGCGGTACGTGTGGCCGGCAACGCGAAGTGCGCGTGTGGAGTTGCCCGTGACCGTGATGTATGCATGCGTGCGGCCAGAGGACCATGTGATGCATCGAGCAAGCACATGGGCTTGGCAGCATACACACGTTTTGCTTGGCTGCTCACGATGGAAGGGATCGATCGGCAGAGATTTTGGTTAAGAAAAAAAAAAGATGTGCATCTGAATCAGCTGGCTATATGGATCGTATTGATCGGTGTGCGTACAGGTGTTGAGAGCAAATAAAAAAATGCAAAGGAGAAGCCACGTGTGGGTGTGGGACTACAAACAATTGGTTTGTTTTTCGTTTGGACACACGAAGGCTGCCAAGGGTGTTTTTATTTTTGTGTTGCTCTTTGTTTTGTGTGTTCATTGTTCATCCAGATGACAGCGGATTGGAGACGTACATGGAGGATCATGCATATGCAAAGCGTCGGACGGTGCACGGCAATTTGGTGTGTGTACTAGGCGCAAGGTGGAGCATGGTCGCAGTCGGATACGTTCGGCTGGGTTGGACTGGACAGTCTGACGGGACAGAATACGGTGAAGATCGGCGATGACGACGTAGGAGCGTGACGGCTGATGGTGTCCGGATTCTGTGGCGTGGAAACACGTGGCGCATGCCTGAGGGGTGCGTGCTTCAACATGCAATGGCGCGGGGTTGATTCAAGATGGCGTACGCATGAGATCTTGAGGTCGACGGGGCGCTGGGTGGACTGATCATCTACCATGGAGTCATGTTGAAGATGGAGCTGGAGTCTGACGATTCCACTCGGCTGATGGAGGGGCTACGGCGTAAGAGCTCAGAGAGTCGAAGCCTATTTCAGCGGGAAGGCGAGAAGCACGTTGTTTCGGACTGGAGCTCAGGGTTCGGAGAGATACGTGGAACTCGGCATCGGTCGGGTATGACTGATGGTTATCTGCAGTGGGGCCTGAGATGGTGTGGGTACGCGACCCTGAAGATCTTGGCCAAGATTGCGGAAGCTCGACGCGGTAATAGCGGCGAGGCGTGCGGTAAGCACGGGACACAACGATAGACCACGGCACTGGCGGTCAGACATGTGGTCAGGCATGAGTGCAAGGGGTTGCTGAAGCAGTGTTGGCGAGTAACGAATTCATGTTGGTAACTATCTACCGAGACCATGGAGATGGATGAGTGTTGGCCATGGAGAATCTGCGAAAGCGGTGATGAGACAGTTGTGAATTTGACTGAAGATGACTTAAGGCAACGGCGAAATTTCTTCAAGCTTTCAGAGATGCAGTCAACAATAGCGAGAATGATGAGTTCAGGTAACTCTTGTTTGTGACACCAATATGTGAGTTGTTCACTTTCACATGGATTAAGGACGAGGCTACCAAGGTGACGATGCAACATCGTTGTCGATATGGTGACTTTATGATCGTTGTGTGATGGCGGTGGACGGATACTCCGGAGAGTTGGGAGCACAAGACAAGAGTGAGGAAGAACTTAATTTTCGTGGAAGCATTGACTGTGGTGAAACAAAGAAGGAAGTACGGTTGCAGGTAGAGTCATATGGAGTCAAGGGAGTAGCAGCTGAGCTCATGATTAATGGTTCAAGTCCAGGTATACAAAGATTCGGCATGACGGCTTCAAGATGGCGAAGGGCATATTCGCCAAGGTGGAGTTTGTTGGAATATATATCGAATATGTGTACGAGTAGGGCTACGCTAGGACTTGTAATTAAACGGAAGGTTAGGTGTTTGAGTCGGACACGTGTAACCTGGCCTAATATATAAAGGCACCGGGAGTAGCCCGAAGAGACACGACGAAAGCTGGTAGGCTAGACACAAGATCACGAGGGGACGGTCCGGCGCCCGTGGCAGGGGCGGCCGGACCGGCGTGACGTTGAGATCTAGTGTGTCTGTATTGCCTCGGCGGGCTTGTCGTCGATGGCGACTTGATAGCAGCAGGCGCGCAAGGGGAGCCGGCGGCTTGTGCCGGCGACCAAGGCGGCCGGTGCAGCGGTATCAATGGGGAGGAACGCCCATAGTCATGCCCCGCAGATGTAGGCGAGTTCGCCGAACTGCATTACCAAATCTCGGTGTCGTCATGTTTGCTGTTTGCTTGTTCCTCGGTAGATCGACTAAGTGCCTCGGATTTGTAACAAAATAAGCGACAACGAATATACCTTGGGGAGTATAAAAATAGTCTTTGTTAAATCTATTTGTCTATATAGTTGGTCAAGTTTATACTATATGTTAATTTTTAACTAAATTTATTTTACTTATTTTGAGAATAAAGGTATATATTGAGCCCACACGAGCAAAACAATAACTGAATTTTTCAGTTGAATAATCGATTTTCTGTAAGCTCAGAATACTTAAAACGGAGACAAATATTGAAGCAATCGACCGGATGGACAGAGTATTCTGTGGTACGGACAAGTATACAGTCTACTCTATCATACGTGTGTTAACTCCTCACCCAAGCAATACAAGAGAGGGTATAGTTTTCCTCGTGTGGACTCTAGCTGAAACGAGCTACCCCAGTCTAGCCTAGCAAGACTAATGAAGCAAAGGATCCAAACACGTACAACACATCCGATCTAAAAAAAAGATTGTTCCATCATCATTCTCTCCTAGCTCACATTCCCAATTCCGCACTTCACTCTCCAAAAAAATTCCACACATCTTATGAGCGGAGGGAGTAGTAAAGATTGATAACTCAAAAGAATATTTTTAAGATCAGTAATGCACCGGCCCAATTAGCCTTCCCGTGCGGCCCATGAGGCGGGCTGCCTCCTCCTAATAGCCTAACAGTCGTTGAACACGTATGCTTTAATGGGCAACTGTTTAATGGATGATGAACATGCTAAGGGAAAAGGTTAATCAGTTAATGGATGAACGGCGTGAGAATATTCCTGGACGACAGGGATGATGCCGCCGCCGTACTGCACGGCGAAGACGAGCCCTGGGACGTGACTCGCCGTGGCCCTCCCCTCTCTCGTCTGTCGACTGTCGAGCCGCACGGAAAGACGAAGAAGAAGAGGAAAGAGTGTACGTACCGGGCAGTACAACCCGCTTTGGCTAGCTTTTTTGCCGCCTCATCAGCGATCTCTCTCTCTCTCTCTCGTCTTCTTCTTTTCCGTGGTGCGGAACGCGTACACGCACGCACGTGAAGACGGCATTGCGTCTGCGAGATCTGAAACCACCGCCATTATTGGAGCTGCTGCAAAGCCATCCGGCCAGCCATGGCGGCCCTGGCTTTTCTTGCCTTTCTCAGGACGTTTCTGGTGTCGCCTTGCTCTTTTCCTCTCACTCACAGCACAGGGCTCCTTTCCGTTCCCTTGCTGACGCTGCAAGGACTACGGACGATCGATCATTAGGCGGAGCACCACGTTTGATTCCCACTTAATTAGGAGTAACTTACATCACAGGGGCCGTCTGACGACGACAGGTTGCACAACTCACATTTCAGGGTTGCGTATCAGATCACTGAGCACAAGTGTACACGATCTTAACATCTTTCTTACTAGTAGTAGCCTACACGAATAGACGATTAACCCAAGAAGCAAAATGTCCATAGTTCTAAGCATTTTTCGTTCATGTCGCTGTGAAGTTTCACCTGAGGTAGGTAGGTACGGCGTCGTGCTAGCTAGCGGCAAAACCCAGCGACACTGGCCGGGCTGGAGGTACGGTCAGAGCCAATGTTTATGATTATAAGCTAAGAGCTGGATGAAACAAAACACAGGAGATACGCGGATCCGATTTCGTGGAACTAGTTTACTCCCAAGCGGAGCAAAGCGAGACAGAAAGCAAAGTGCACTAGGATATACTCTAAACTCTACTTGCATAGTTATATAAAAGAGCAAGCAAAGGCTAGCCGGCCATGGAAGTAGGTTATTCTACTGCCGTGCCGATAAAGGGCAAGCTAGCTGCCATGGATAGGTCACAACTGTTTCCGCTCATTATTTGTTTATACACTCTTTTTTCTTTTTATTAAGCCAGATACCGCAGTTTCAGCAGCACATCGGGCTCATTTAACAGGTCAATTTGCCGCTGCCTAACACGCACAGAGGCGATTCTTAGCAGTGAAGCTACCGGTTTCGGCATGCTTGCCTGTGTTCTTTTCTGCTCTCATATCAAGTGGAGAGAGAGGAGGACAAAAGCTATGCCCACCGTTTTGTAGGTTTTCGCGGAATGGAAAGTCTCTCCGTGGAGAAACAAACGGCGGCGCCATCCATCGATCTCCGCTTCGCTTCTGTTTCTTGGACCAGCTTTAGAAAGGTTCGTGTGAGTCTGACCGCAGAGGAAAATGTCTTACCGTGTTGACAAGTACCAAAGCCTTGCATTACCGCGAAAATTCAGGCAGGAGTAAGTAAACACTTTGTTAGTTACCAAATCACGTAGGTGTGACCAGATCATGACCTATCTAGCATGGAATGGCCTCAAATGTTAGAGATGACCGCCACTGGCTCTTTCAGTTTCGTTCTAGCGTTTTCCAGTTTTTTTTTCAGTAGTAGATTTTCAAGCTTCATGATTTCCCCGAACACAAACAATTGCCTCTGGGTCCATGAATTATGGATGGAATCTAGGTAGCTAGCTAGGTACCACCAAGTAACACTACGCTCTACGAACGCACTATGTATCGACCGATCAAGAAATCGAAAGCACGTCAGGGAAGAAGAAAAAGGTGTGGGGGGCTGGTTCCGCGAAGGGCCCAAAGTGGTTAAACAAGTGTTGCTTTTGTTCGTGTTTCCGATGGAGCTACTCTCACTTCCCTTCATTTCCAGGGGACACATGTTGGTGTAGGGATGCAAAGTGGGATCACACTTATCCCACTTATATCTCATTTGTGAATGGTTAGTTTAAAAACTTTGACAAAAAATTAAACTAAACACTTACAAATGAGGTATAAGTGGGACAATAAGTGGGATCCCACCTTCACATCCCTATGTTGGTGAGCACAACCCCACTTGCTTGCGCACCCAGTCGGGGTGCCCTACAACTAGTATAATGTGGCAATTTAAAAGCAGTATAATCCCGCCCAAAATATCCTGCACCTCGATCGCGACTGAATTGTGAACAGAACTCGTCATATGAATCTCTATTTGATGTTCAGTCTTTTTGTAACCATACAGTGTTGCGTTTTGAACACGCCATAATTTACAGCTTGTTCAAAAGGCGGTCGCGGACCATGAAATTCCTTAGCATCCACTCCAGGGAGTGGGCTCCGTTCACCACAAAAGTTTGCACATGAATTCTTTGAGCTCCGAGCTCACGAATGCCAGCTTCAGTCAAAGGAAGAAGAAGAAGATCATGAGCTGATTAAATTCTTCACTTGCACACCAAGGAATTTATGGCCCTTGCAAGCACCTTTTCTCCGGCCCGGGAATTATGCATTCTCCTTCCCTTTTGTCCGGGAACGAGAGAAAAGTTGTGCTAATCCTCGTGAGCGACTGTCCTAGCTGTGTTCTTCAAGGTGCATTGCTGGAGCAATACGCGTCTGCGCCTATCTAATTTCAGCTAGGGGCTGGCATCTGCTTAATTAGTATACTCTGTTTATAAGGTACTATTATTTGTCAGGAAGGGGCGAACGGGAAATGCAAGCCATGCCTGAATAGTGATCACTTTCTTAAGATGAGTAGCAATATATATATATCTGGACCAGCTCAAATTGAAGAAAGGAAACTGAATTGTGGTCACTTTGTAAAGTTCTTTTTTTATCTAAAAATACAATGGGCTAAATATATACATCCAGGGTGTTCCTGCAGGGGAAGCTTCCGTATACCCGGGTTTCTGCATACCACGCTCCCTTCACATTTTCCACAGCCTGTTCATGTATCAGCATACACCAATCCGAGCTTAGCGCTCTCTGTACCCTTAGCACAATACCCATTTTTTGTTCTCTTTCCTTTTGCTTTCCCAAAGGAGCTAGTCATCATTTACTTAATCGTCCAATCCTCCGTGTATCGACATGCTTTTGTACGGTACGGTCCGTTGGAGTATGTATCTTGATCTTATCGGCTCGTACAGTGGTACCTGCACACAATCAAATGATACTGACCACATACACCTGCGTTATGCTAGTATTAACAAATGGATCGATGAGCTTGGTGGTAGCGTGCCAGGATCTTTCCCGACCCTTTTTCTTTACCATGCATGTCTGGGAACTACTAATTGATATATAAACCGCCGTATCCGGGTGGTAATTTGGCAGCGTAGCAAAGCGCTTTTCCAGCTGGCCAAGCCAAAGCAGGCACGCTAATCTTCCCGTATACGTTCTTCTCCGCGCGCGGGCAGCAGCGCCACCACCTTTCTGCTTTTCTTCAGCGCACCGGGTAATTTTTTCTAAGCAGCAGCAGCTTTCTCTGCTTTCTTCACGCATTGACCTGGGCTTCACGGGGCTCATTCTCGTCCTCTTGATTTGCAGCCAGCTGTCGCAATTAGACTCGCTACAATCCTTCTTCTTTCTGGAAGGAAAGTGTTGTCTTCTTTTCTGAACCAGGTTCCCAGTTATAGGTTGATGGGTAGGTACCTGAACCTTGTTGAGTAGTGCTAATTAAGCTTGTAGTGTAGGAATATTCACCAGCTGATCGCACAGTGAAAGACATGTAACTTTGTACTAAGCTATATAGGTCTAGTCACCGCTTGCTTTTCTTATCTGATAAGGATCTTCAATATATTGATGATTATACATTCAAGAATCTTTAGATAGGGGAAAACTAGAATTCTATGAAACCCCTTCGAATTTATAGGAAAGAGCTTCCCTGATCTATCAAGTTGCCACTCATTAGACGTTGGTCACTCCGCCGCGTTAAGACATTGACGTGACACCGGTAGACCTCGCGTGAGATGCACGTGAGGCCGACCGACTGATGATGCCCCCGCCGTCGCCACCACCACCATCCCTCTAAGAGTATCTCTAGCAGAGTCTGAGAACCGCGCGGAACTGAAAAGTTCCGGCGGGTTTTTAGACTTGGGCCGAAATATGGCTCATAGCAGAAACCTTAAATGCGAGCGGGATTGAAAACCGTCTTCAATGGTCCATGTTCCACCCCCACGGACCGCTATATGAAGGGGCTGGAGAGCGATTTGGAGGTCGAACACCCACTCCATCTCCGTCGCAATTTCTCGTCCACATCCATTCCTCGTCCTCCCTCCGGCAAGTGATTCGAGTAGATTGACGCAGTCTTTTCCCCTCCAAGCACCGTTGCGCCTCCATGTGGTCGTTGAACAACCACGTGGGCGCCACGCCGCCGAGGATCAGCTCGCCTCCACGCCCCATACCGCCGTCGGCTACAGAGGTCGTCGGGAATGGCGTGCCTCGCATCGACAAGCACGGTGACATCCTCGACGCACCACTGGGCTACTTCGATGGCCAGGAGGGCCCTTCCGGCACGGTGATGTGTGTCAAATAGACTGGAAAGGGCTCTACTCGGATAATCTACCGAGTCCTTGTTGCGTGTTTATATAAGAGGCATAATGCCTTGAGGTACAAGTTTACAGAGAGGAGAGGGAGGTCGGATCGAGTCCGGATACAACTGTAATACTACCATATCTCTAACACCCTCCCTTAATCACAACTTACACAAGTTGAGATTATGTTTAAACTCTTCAAATGTCCGCTGAGGAAGTGGCTTAGTGAATCCGTCTGCCACCTAATCCTTTGAGCAGAAATCTGTTTCCTGCACAGAAATCCGAAATATAGGCTCAACTTTCCACTAGTGGCTTTACTTGGCTCAACAACAACTCAAAATAAAAGATACATAGGGTTTGCTAAGGAAATAGGCAACACCCAGGTGCAAGCACACCAAAGAAAACAAAGGAAAACTGAAAGAAAACAAAGAAATAAAACGGGTTGTCTCCCGGTAGCGCTTTTCTTTAACGCCTTTCAGCTAGACATAGAAAAATCAACTCAAGTATTTTCAAGTAAAGAAGCATCAACATCATAATTTTTTTCTAATAATAGAGTCAAATGGTAGCTTCATCTTTTTTATAGGAAATTGTTCCAAACCTTTCTTGAGGGGAAGTTGATATTTAATACGCCCCTCTTTCATGTCAATAACAGCACCAACAATTCTAAGAAAATGTCTTTCTAAAACAATAGGAAAAGAAGCATTGCATTCAATGTTCATAACAACAAAATCAACAGGGGCAAGGTTATTATTAACCATAATAAGGACATCATCAATTCTACCAAGAGGTTTTTTCTTGGCATTATCAGCAAGATGAACATCCAAATAAGAGTGTTCCAATGGTGGCAAATCAAGCATATCATAGAGCTTTTGAGGCATAACAGAGATACTAGCACCAAGATCACACAAAGCATTGCAATAAAAACCATTTACTTTTATCTTAATGATAGGCTCCCAACCATCATCTAATTTTCTAGGGATAGATGTCTCAAGTTTCAACTTTTCTTCCCTAACTTTCATGAGAGCATTGGTTATATGTTTAGTAAATGCCATATTTATGGCACTAGCATTGGGATTTCTAGCAAGCTTTTGTAGAAACACAATAACTTCAGAGATGTTGCAATCATCAAAATCAATATTATTATCATCAAAAGTAATGAAACCATTATCTCCCACATTTCTAAAAATTTCAGCACTTTTATCAGAAGCAATTTCAACAGTTTTAGGAAGTTTAGCACGTTTCACCAAATGAGTAGGGACTTTATTAACACCAACTAATTTACCATTGATAGTAGGAGGTTTACTAGCACTTTGAACTTCAGTTTTACTAGTGGTTGTGATAGTACAAACTCTAGCAATATTATTCTTTTCAGCTAGTTCATCTTCTCTTTCCCACCTAGCACGTAATTCAACCATCAATCTAACATTATTTTCTATTTGAACTTGGATGGCATTCAAAGCTTTATTTTGTTTAACATCTTGTGGCAAAACCTTTAGTTTTAGAAAATCAACATCACTAGTAAGGCTATCTACTTTAGAGGCAAGAACATCTATTTTACCAAGCTTTTCCTCAACAGATTTATTAAAAGCAGTTTGTGTGCTAATAAATTCTCTAAGAATGTTTTCAAGATCGGAGGTAGAGCTTTTATATTTATTGTAGGAGTTGCCATAAGAATTACCATAACCATTATTAGGAGGATAGGGCTTATAATTGTTTCCATCAAAATTATTTCTATAAGCATTGTTGTTAAAATTATTATTTCTAATAAAGTTTACATCAACATGCTCTTCTTGAGCAACCAAAGAGGCTAAAGGAACATTATTAGGATCAACTTGAGCTTTACCATTAACAAGCATAGACATAATAGCATCAAGTCTTCACTTAAAGAGGAGGTTTCCTCAACAGAATTTATCTTCTTACCTTGTGGAGCTCTCTTAGTGTGCCACTCTGAATAATTTATCATCATATCATCAAGAAGTTTTGTTGCATTGCCCAAAGTGATGGACATAAAGGTGAAAGTGCACTATGGTCAACTAGAGGGGGGGGGGGTGAATAGGTTGACTACCAATTTTTCTTTTCTTTTCTTTTAATGGGGCTTAGCAAGATAAAGTAAGGTTCTCTAGATGTGCAACTAGGTGATCAACCTATGTGAACAAAGCTATATGTGCAACGGAAGTAAAGCGTAAGGTAGTAAAGCAAACGACAAGTGTAAACAAGGAGACAAGGATATGATTCACCGTAGTTCCTTCTCAAAGAGAAGTACGTCTATGTTGGAGAGGTGGGGAGCCACCTAGGCGCTCCTCAATAGCACGGATGTGCACACCTTGTTCTCCTTGAGCTTCTCCGGTGAGGGAGATGCTCGTTTCCACTATGAGGTCGACTTGAAGGCGTTGACCAAACCCTTACAAGGACTTGAGGTCACTCCACAAGATGGATGGAGGCTCTCAAGCAATTCGTAGCTTCTTGCAACAAGGTGGAAACTACAAGCACGAGATCTACTAAGGTTTCTAGGCCTCAAGTAGGATTCTAGATCTACTAGGTTGTGGTGGATGGATTTGAGATTCCTTTGGTGGAAGTGTGGATCTAGGTCTCCTCTAGCTCTCCACCAAGTTTGAGAGTGTTTGGGTGGACGGAGTGGGAGATCTAGGTGGTTGAAGCTTTCATTAATGGCTAGGAGAGAGAATGGGAAAAGCTTGGCATTTAAGAGGTAGGGGAAGGGGTATTTATACCCCTTGCATTTAAGTGACCGTTTGCAGTCCAGGGCACCGGAGGCTCCGGTGGTTTTACCGGAGGCTCCGGTGGTCCGCACCGGAGGTTCCGCTGATTCTTCGTCTTGCTGCACAGTTGCACTGGAGCGGGGGCTCCGGTGGTACCCGCGGAGGATCCGCCCACCGGAGGCGCACCGGAGGTTCCGGTGGAACTTCCGTCCTGTGGTAACAGAAGGAGGTTTTGGCGGAACAACCACCGGACCCTCCACCGGAGCCCATTTGTACTGCACCATGGGGGCCACCGGATGTTCACCGGAGGCTCCGGTGGTACCTCCGCCCTGTGGTAACAGAAGGGCATTTTGGCGGAGGTGCCACCGGAGGCGCACCAGATCCTTCTTGCGCGTGAGCCAAGTGTTTGGCGGAAGGCGGAGCCTCCGGTGGCTCTAGCGGAGGTTCCGCCCACCGGAACTCCACCGGAGGTTCCGCTCCTGGTTCCGCTCCCCTGCAACAGAAAGGGGTTTCAGCTGAACTTCCACCGGATCCTCACCGGACCCTTGGCGGAGCCTCCGGTGGAAACACCGGAGCCTCCGCCCCTGCATGTTTCACCTTCCTGGATTTGTTTCTCCTAGCACTTTTCATATAAGCTGATCATTTGCCCCAGAAACTTAGTGAACTTAATAACCTGGGCATTTTCATCCATTGAACAAACATTAGATCAAATGATTATGTTGTCATATGATTACCAAAACGGACGATGCTCTTTCATTCTCCCCCTTTTTGGTAATTGATGACAACATAACTATTTGCATGATTATAAACATCATATGAACGGAGCTCCCCCTAAAGATATTCTCCTTTCATATTGAGATCATCTAAGGCATGATAAATAATAATGATATGACAATGATAGCACATAACACACATAACACATAAATAATATCTAACGAGGTTCACACGAACATAACATAACAAGGTTCACGATAGATACGAATAGACACAAACGAAGTTTCAAATAGTTCAAATAAACTCCCTCAAGAGAAAGATGCAAATCAAGAGAGCTTGAGGGAGACCCATGCAAATGCCCGTTCCTAATATAAATCTCTCCCCCTTTGGCATCAAGACACCAAAAAGAGAGAGACCAAGATGCAAAGCGTCCCAAATCACTCGGAGGAGGAAGAGGCTTCCGGAGCCGGGGAGGGAACACGGTGGTGAGAGCTAGTGGCTTCATCTCCTTCTTCCTCGGACCATTCAATGAGCTTGCCCTTGGAGTCCTTTGCTTGCCATGCATCCCAATCTGTGATACTATCAAGAGCCGGGGATTCAATGGAGAGACCCTCTTCACGGAGACGTTCACGAGATGCTTGAGCCTTTTTGCGGTCCTTGAGTTCCCGATCATAATGTGCTTCCCATTGATGTTGCTCAATCTTTTTGTTCAAGCAAAACACTTTCTTGAGAGCTCGTGCCATCCATTTGAAGGCATCGCTAGATGGAGGAGGATGAGATGGACCCTCGGCTTCTTCCTCATCCACAATGATGCGAGGCCTAGCCTTGTGCTTGCGGACGGCGGGAGTGGAATGCACAACGGGTTCAATGTGATCTTTCATGAGAAGCCTCTTTTCCGTGTGAGGGATCCAATGAGTATCATCAAGAGGGTCATTCGGGAACTTCTTGCCCCACACATCAAGCATGATCTTCATGATAAATGGCCCAAAACAAGCATTCTTCCGGTTGGCAATGGCATACCATAACTCATTCCAAATGTAATCCAACACATCAAGCTTGCGTGGAGTCTCATCCATCCGGTGTTGATGAGTAAGGAGCATAAGGTTCTTCATAAAACCTTGAATCTCATCCACATTGCCCGCCTTTGGATTGATGGTCTCGCGATAGATGCGCAACATGATGTCATAGGTTGGATAGAGGCCCTTCACAAACCCCACGGCATATTTCTTCCAATGATAGAGAGGAGTAAGTGCATCCTTGGGAAGTGAGGAGGTGTTAATGATATGAACACGGAACCATCCGTTTGCAAACTCTTCTCCCTCAGCAAATGGACCAAAATCGGGGTAGCCACCAAGAATGACACCAACATCTTTCCATGTGATGTCAAGCTGCTTATCTTTAGTCATCCAAACCATATTACGCTCGGTCTCATTGGAGAGATGAACGGTGGCAAGAAACTGACAAACAAGCTCTTCGTCGAAATCTTGTTGCAAAGTGATAATAGGACCAAGACCAAACTTGTTAATAAGCTCAAGAGCCTCTCCAAAGTACTTGTGATTCCTTTCCATGTGCCCCATATTGATTGCATGTTGAGGGACAACATTTTCCTTTGGCTTCCTCATCAATATCTCATGGAAAATTTGCGCTTGAAAGACGGTGTGAAAAGGAGGATCCTTACCCCGGAATTGGGGCATCAAACGATCGCGGGCAATCGCATATGGGTTCGCACCCCTTTCCTTTAAGAACATAGACTCGGACATCTTGGAGGCGGTTGGTGTGGTGTTCTTTCTTGGCAAGGTCTTCTCGGGAGCCGGGAAGCGCTTACGCTTGCCTTGAGAGCTGTCAAGTTCGGCCTCGATCTCATCCACGGGCTTGCGGCGGGCGGTAGTCTTGTATCGTGTCCCTTTTCCCTTCGAACCGGAAGCATCTAAGAGAGAGAGCAAGAAGAACATGAAGAACAAGTAAAGCTCGAGACGAAAAAGCACGCACAAAACCAACCAACCAAGATATTCATGGAGTTAGAGTTGAATAATCTAGGGTTAGGGCAAACGAATCTCCCCTACCATCACAACGATTCAAGCCTAACATGCATGTTCTAGGTTGCTTAGAGTTTGTACTAGGGAAAATCCACTCCTAATACACCAAATCCACAAAGATAGAAGGCTAGAACATGAGCTCCTATGCATCTCATCCATCAACTAGATGAGAGAGAGAGAGAGAGCACGTACCGGCTGCATCCATGGTGAAAAAGGGAGGAGGGAAGGTTCCCGGGGCGTCCCGATGCAAGGAGAAGGCCTCCCCGCGGTGGAGCACCCGAATCCGGCGGCGAGGAGCTTGGGGGCGGCGGCGGTTTGGGAGGAAGAAGATGGGGGCGGGTGGGGGAAAATGAGATGGGATCTCACTTACCCCCGCGCGCCCACAACTTAACCTCAGAAAATTTCCGCCGGCGGAGCCTCCGGTGGTTTCACCGGAGCCTCCGCTCCCGCCAGCGGAGCCTCCGGTGGATTCACCGGAGCCTCCGCTCCCTGTCCCAAAAAATTAGGTTTTGGCCCGCTGAGCCACAGGGACCCAGCGGAGCCTCCGGTGGGGTTCCGGTGGACAGGCCCATCAGAGCCTCCGGTGGTTTCACCGGAGGTTCCGCCCAACTGAATTTTGGCACGCCAAGATTGGAAAATCACGAGCAATACTATGGAAACGAAGTTTTGGGCAAGTGGGGCTTGGGTTGGAAGAACGTCACTGTTATACGAGAGACATTACTCGATGGGGTTCGCAAAAAGCAACAAAAACATGGAAGACCGAACCCGTACGAGTTGTCAAGACGGAGATATGATAAACGTGAAAGATCCAAAACACACAATGGTCGGTGGCCGAGGCCACCATGTTTGAGTGTGTAACTTGGCACCGCGAAGATATATCTTGGGTCCAAAATTACTACTCACATTTAAGCACAATAAGTCACAAATGACTAGATATGCAATGATGATTTATTTTTTGCATAATAGGAGGAGCACATATTCATGAGTTGAGTAGGGCTCCCCCTATGTCCATGCCTACATCTAAGCCTAATAGCAAGCATAATGAGGGTAGATATGCAAGGTTTCAAGTGAAGTTGGAGGAATCTATGACATTTAGTTCATTCCTCAAAGCTCGAAATCTTGGTTCATCAAGGGCCTTCGTGAAGATATCGGCAAGTTGATCCGTTGTGGAGACATATGAGAGATCAATATCACCTTTCTCAACATGATCCCGAATGAAATGATGACGGATCTCAATGTGCTTTGTCTTGGAATGGAGAACCGGGTTGTAGGCGATCTTGATAGCACTCTCATTATCACAAAGAAGAGGCACCTTGTCAAAATGAATACCATAATCCTTCAAGGTTTGCCTCATCCATAGCTATTGGGCACAACAACTTGCCGCGGAGATATACTCGGCCTCGGTGGTAGAGAGGGCGATGCAATTTTGCTTCTTAGAAGACCAACATACCAAGGAGTGGCCAAGGAATTGACAACCCCCGGAAGTGGACTTCCTATCCGTCTTCTCTCCCGCATAGTCCGCATCCGAGTATCCAATGAGCTGAAAGCTTGAACCCTTGGGGTACCAAAGACCGAAGTTTGGGGTATGAACTAGATATCGAAAGATCCGTTTCACAGCTTCCAAATGACTTTGCCTTGGGGAGGCTTGAAACCTTGCACATTTACCTACGCTATACATGATATCGGGTCTAGATGCACAAAGGTAGAGCAATGAGCCAATCATGGAGCGGTATACCTTTTGATCTACCTCTTTACCGTCGGGATCGGGTTTCAAGTCGGTGGTTGTGGACATAGGGGTCTTCATAGGTTTGGCATCATTCATATTAAACCTCTTGAGCATGTCTTGAGTGTATTTGGCTTGTTTGATAAAAGTTCCTTCATAATATTGATTGACCTCAAAGCCAAGAAAGAGCTCCAACTCTCCCATCATAGACATCTCAAACCTATCGGTCATAAGCTTGCAAAACTCCTCATTGAACAAGGTGTTAGTAGACCCAAAAATGATGTCATCCACATAGAGTTGGCATATGAACAAGTCACCTCCAACCGTCTTGGTAAAGAGAGTGGGATCGATTAAACCAACATTAAACCCACGATCTACTAGAAACTCTTTAAGGTGCTCATACCACGCACGTGGAGCTTGTTTAAGTCCATAGAGCGCCTTATCAAGTTTATAGACATGATCGGGGTGGTTGGGATCCTCGAAACCCGGAGGTTGCTTGACATATACTAACTCATTAATGGGACCATTAAGGAAAGCACTTTTGACATCCATTTGTTGTAACTTGAAGTTATTATGAGATGCATAAGCAAGTAAGATACGAATGGATTCAAGGCGAGCTACGGGGGCAAAAGTTTCACCGAAATCGATACCTTCGACTTGAGAAAAACCTTGGGCCACCAATCTTGCCTTGTTGCGAATGACAATGCCATCTTTGTCTTGCTTGTTCTTGAACACCCATTTGGTGCCAATGACATTTTTGTAATCCTTGGGTCTTGGCACTAATTTCCACACTTTGTTGCGCTCGAAGTTATTGAGTTCATCATGCATGGCTTCAAGCCAATCTTGATCTTCGAGAGCTTCATATACCTTCTTGGGTTCAATGAAGGAGACAAACGCATGATCCTTGCTAAAATCCGCCAATTGCCTTCTAGTGACCACTCTTCCACGAACTTGTCCAAGAATCATGTCCTCCGTATGACCCGCTCGTTCAAGATTCTCTAGCCTTCTCTTTGCTCTACGAGCTAGTATCTCCTCCAAAGATTCCTTGGATATTGATTGAGAATCACCTTCTTCATCGGAGACATGTCCATCTTCATTCCGTACTTGATCAAAGTTGGGTGATGAATCACCACTAGGTTGAGCATTCTCAACAATGATAGAATCTTGGTCATGATTTAGATGTGTTGCTTGGCCTTGTTCATTAGCTTGGCCTTGATAGTTGGCTTGAGGGCTTGGTGCATCTTGTTGGATAGCTTGATCATCAATGGGTGTAGTCAATGGCTCCACTTGAGTGGGGCATAGTCCTTCTCCCTCCGTCATCCGGTAACCCTCAATGGGAATTATTTCACCAATCCCCATTCTTCTTATGACGATGAGAGGAATTGCATCTCCTACAACACCATGATCTATACGCCCCCCTTGGGAGCCGTTGTCCTCATCAAACACTACGTCTATAGCTTCTTCAACTTGCCCGGTGGACTTGTTGTAGACTCTATAGGCATGAGCATTCGTGGCATAGCCAACAAAAATACCCTCATAAGATCTAGTCTCAAATTTTGACAACCGTTTTCCTTTCTTGCGAATGAAGCACTTGCAACCGAAGACCTTGAAATAAGATACATCCGGTTTCTTTCCCGTGAGAATATCATAGGGAGTCTTGTTCAAGATCTTGCGAAGATAGAGCCGATTGGTAGCATGACAAGCGGTGGAGACCGCTTCGGCCCAAAAGTTGTAAGGAGAAGAAAACTCCGCAATCATAGTCCTAGCCGCATCCATCAAGGTCCGGTTCTTTCTCTCCGCAACACCATTTTGTTGAGGGGTATAGGGAGTGGAATATTGATGAGCAATGACTTCTTCACTAAGAAAACCCTCAACGGTGTAGTTCTTGAACTCCGAGCCATTATCACTCCGAATGGCCAAGATGGTAGCATTGTGTTGGCGCTCCACTAGAGTGATGAACTCGATGACCCTATTTTGAGTCTCACTTTTCCTCTTGAAGAAATACACCCAACAATATCTTGAATAATCATCCACAATCACCAAGCAATACTTCTTTCCTCCGAGGCTATCGTAAGATAGTGGACCAAAGAGATCTAAGTGAATGAGCTCGAGAATTCTTGTAGTGGAAATAGTTGTCTTGGTTGGGTGTTGTTCTCCATGTTGCTTCCCAAAGGTACAAGAGCTACACACACGATCTTTATCAAACTTAGCTTTGGTTAGTCCTAGAACGTGATTGCCACTTTGGAGGTCATGTAACATTCTCATATTGGTGTGGGCTAGTCGGCGATGCCAAAGCCATCCCACATCAACTTTAGCCATTAGGCATGTCGCGGCACACGTGTCTTCTTTAGAGAAGTCCACTACATACATGCCGTTCTCGATAAACCCAACAAAGGCTACTTTAAGATAAGTCTCCCAAGTGACAATCACACTCTCTTTATTAAAGAACGAGGTAAAACCACAATTTGCAAGTTGAAGAACGGACATCAAGTTATAGCCAAGGGACTCAACAAGGAGAACATTCTCAATTGATAAATCATTTGAGATAGCTACCTTGCCTCGTCCCAATACCTTAAGCTCGGACTTGTCACCAATTGTAATGCAATTGAGATGTGGTAGAGGAGGTTCAATATTACTTATTGCATCATGGCTTCCGGTCATGTGTTGGGATGCACCACTATCCACTGTCCATCTATGTGCCCCGGAAGCATTTCCCTACAAGAGATCAATTTCTTGATTTAGGTACCCATCCTTCAATGGGTCCTTTTTTGTTAGTCACAAGGGTCTTAGGAACCCAAATAGTCCAATGATAATCATCACCATAAGAAGTACCAACGTATTTAGCATAAACATGTCCATCTCTAGATTTCATAAGAACATAAGATGGGTTATATTTTCCGGCAAAATCATTATGAGTGATGCTCCCCCTAGAGGTACACCACCCATAATGGCGTTGGTCTCTTTTTCTTTGGGCACCTCACCCTCTTTCACAAAGATAACATTTTGGGAGGGAGAGGTGACACTCTTGGATTTCTTCTTTGACTTGGAAACAAAGCCAAGTCCTTCTTTTCCTTTCTTGGCACCTTGAGAGCTTATTGCATCATTGAGAATTCTTTCCTTCCCTACAATGTTAGTTGTAGTAGAAGAGGTAGGAACAATAACAATGCTATTTTATGAAGGTGCAACATGCTTATTAGATTGTTGAGCTAGAAGCTTGATTCGAGACTTGGAAAGTTTGTCATGAATTTCTTTGAGAGATGCAAACTCCCCTTTTAGTTTGTCATGCTCCTTGACAAGTTTTTCATGGGCTATTCCTAGCTTTAACTCTTCCTCCTCAAATTCTTTAAGTAAAACAAGAGATTTGTCATGTTCTTTCTTAAGCTTGGAAGAGATTTCTCGTTATCTTTTCTAAGTTTTGAAACACTAATAGCATACGTCTCTTGTAGACTAGATAGTTTCTCTTCAAGTGAGGATCTCATGGATCTCTCCTTTTTAAGAGCCTTGATGAGTTCGTCATCGTGATTATCATTGCTACCACCATGGTTCTCTAAGGTCATGATGATCTCCTCCTTCTCATCAATGAGGGAGTTAGCCTCATCAAGTTGCCTTAAGAGAGCTTTCACCTTTTCTTTAGTTTCACCTTCAAGACTACACAACCAAGATCCTAGGTTCTTGGCCTCCTCATCATCAACAATGTTATCAACACAATACAATAGTGAGGGAGAGCTAGTGATAGTAGGCTTGGAGGTGGAAGATATTACCGCGGTGGCTTTTGCCATGAGACATGTAGGTCGGATCGATGCCTTCTCATTGGGAGATTCAAATAGAGAGACCGATGAAGAGGAAGTCGTAGCTATGGCGACGTGGGCGACACCTACGACTTCATCTTCTCCTTCATCTCCGGAGTAGTATGTTTCCAATGTTGGGCCCTCTTGAACATATAGAGCTCTTGGGACTCTTCTAGCGAGGTTCTTGTTTTGTGGAGACTTGTTTTTGTCCTTGCGAACAAGCTTCCCTTCATTCTCTTCTCGTGGCTCAAAAGGACACTCCTTGACGAAGTGGTTTGCACTTCCACAATTGTAACAAGTCCTTGGCCGCTCCCCTTTCTTCCTAAAGGTCTTGTTCCTTGAGGGTCTAGGGGCACCGGCCTTGTGAGCCTCCCATCTCTTCCAATACCCTTGCATGGCAAGAGCAATGCATTTGTGGGCACCCTTGTATGTATCCTCATAGTCCTCATCATCATCATCATCATCCTCCACTTCTTCTATCTTGGCCATGGCCTTAGATTTTAAGGCAAGGTTAGGGGACTTCCCATGGCCTCTTGAGCGAGCAAGAGCATCATCCGCGCTCTTGTGAGACAAAGATATGGCTATGAACTCACTAAGGACACCAATGGAGTTGAGTGAGTTGTAGTCGGATCTTGTTCGAATGCTAGTGGAGAGATTCTTCTCAAAAGGAGTTATGGCCTTGACAAATTTCCTCTTGATCCACTCATCGGAGATTTCCTCCTTTCCAAAGTCCCTTAACTGATTTCCAAGGGTGACCACTCTTCTATATAGCTCCTCGGGGCTCTCATCTTCATGCATGACAAAGTTCTCGGACTTGTCAAGAGCAACATCGTATTTTGATGATTGGATGCTTGCATTGCCTTGGAACAAGGAGTCAAGCTTATCCCAAGCTTCCTTGGCGGTCTTGATACCGCGAATGTGTTCAAGATGTTCTCTTGGGAGGGCCTTTTGAATAGTCACAAGAGCGGTCTTGTTGAGTTGGAATTCCACATCCTCTCTTGGAGTCAAATTGTTCGGATCGTGAGGGTGAAATCCATATAGAATGCTTCTCCATAATGCGGTGCAAGATCCTGAAATGTGAGACTCCATATCGAACTTCCAAGAAGAAAATTCGTTAGTGTTAAGCATGGGAGGAACTCCAACATTAACCATGTGTGGCATAGTGGCAATAGGGTGAATAGAGTCGTAATTGGGAGGTGGTGGAACTTTAGATTGAGACCCCCGAACCGTTAGCCGATTGAGACTTGGAGCCCTCGGAGCTCACACCACCCTTAGCCTTTTTATCGGCTTTTGCTTTGGCTTTCGCCTTAGCTAAAGCGATGTTAGCTTCCATCTCATCGATATCCGGAATGGAATCTTCGTCCGAGCTAACATCGTCGGTAGTGAGAGGTGGTTCCGTGGACTCCTTGGTTTTCCCCATCAGTGCCTCCATCATTTTCTTCATGCTAGAGACATCCGAGCTAACACTAGAGCTAACCTTAGATAGTTCGGTTTGGAGAATTCCAACCGTATCTTGTAGGTTAGATATAGTGTCGGCCATTTTGGACATTTCCGCACTAGAACTTCCGGGGGCATTTTCATCGACCATTCTACTCTTGGGCGGTTAAGCCCTTAGTAAGAGCCGAGGCTCTGATACCAATTGAAAGTGCACTATGGTCAACTAGAGGGGGGGGGGGGGTGAATAGGTTGACTACCAATTTTTCTTTTCTTTTCTTTTAATGGGGCTTAGCAAGATAAAGTAAGGTTCTCTAGATGTGCAACTAGGTGATCAACCTATGTGAACAAAGCTATATGTGCAACGGAAGTAAAGCGTAAGGTAGTAAAGCAAACGACAAGTGTAAACAAGGAGACAAGGATATGATTCACCGTAGTTCCTTCTCAAAGAGAAGTACGTCTATGCTGGAGAGGTGGGGAGCCACCTAGGCGCTCCTCAATAGCACGGATGTGCACACCTTGTTCTCCTTGAGCTTCTCCGGTGAGGGAGATGCTCGTTTCCACTATGAGGTCGACTTGAAGGCGTTGACCAAACCCTTACAAGGACTTGAGGTCACTCCACAAGATGGATGGAGGCTCTCAAGCAATCCGTAGCTTCTTGCAACAAGGTGGAAACTAAAAGCACGAGATCTACTAAGGTTTCTAGGCCTCAAGTAGGATTCTAGATCTACTAGGTTGTGGTGGATGGATTTGAGATTCCTTTGGTGGAAGTGTGGACATAGGTCTCCTCTAGCTCTCCACCAAGTTTGAGAGTGTTTGGGTGGACGGAGTGGGAGATCTAGGTGGTTGAAGCTTTCATTAATGGCTAGGAGAGAGAATGGGAAAAGCTTGGCATTTAAGAGGTAGGGGAAGGGGTATTTATACCCCTTGCATTTAAGTGACCGTTTGCAGTCCAGGGCACCGGAGGCTCCGGTGGTCCGCACCGGAGGTTCCGCTGATTCTTCGTCTTGCTGCACAGTTGCACTGGAGCGGGGGCTCCGGTGGTACCCGCGGAGGATCCGCCCACCGGAGACGCACCGGAGGTTCCGGTGGAAGTTCCGTCCTGTGGTAACAGAAGGAGGTTTTGGCGGAACAACCACCGGACCCTCCACCGGAGCCCATTTGTACTGCACCATGGGGGCCACCGGATGTTCACCGGAGGCTCCGGTGGTACCTCCGCCCTGTGGTAACAGAAGGGCATTTTGGCGGAGGTGCCACCGGAGGCGCACCGGATCCTTCTTGCGCGTGAGCCAAGTGTTTGGCGGAAGGCGGAGCCTCCGGTGGCTCTAGCGGAGGTTCCGCCCACCGGAACTCCACCGGAGGTTCCGCTCCTGGTTCCGCTCCCCTGCAACAGAAAGGGGTTTCAGCTGAACTTCCACCGGATCCTCACCGGACCCTTGGCGGAGCCTCCGGTGGAAACACCGGAGCCTCCGCCCCTGCATGTTTCACCTTCCTGGATTTGTTTCTCCTAGCACTTTTCATATAAGCTGATCATTTGCCCCATAAACTTAGTGAACTTAATAACCTGGGCATTTTCATCCATTGAACAAACATTAGATCAAATGATTATGTTGTCATATGATTACCAAAACGGACGATGATCTTTCAAAAGGTACCTCCAGCAGCTGAATCCAATAGGTTCCTTGATGATAAATTCAGTCCTGCATAAAAGATTTGTATAATCATCCAAGTAGTCAGTCCATGAGTGGGACAATTCTTCACCATAGTTTTCATTCTTTCCCAAGATTTAGCAATATGTTCATTATCAAATTGTTTAAAATTCATTATGTCACTTCTCAGGGATATAATCTTAGCAGGAGGATAATATTTTCCAATGAAAGCATCTTTACACTTAGTCCATGAATCAGTACTATTTCTAGGCAAAGATATCAACCAGTCTTTAGCTCTTCCTCTCAAAGAGAAAGGAAATAATTTCAGTTTAATAATATCTCCATCCACATCTTTATATTTTTGCATCTCACATAGTTCAATAAAATTATTAAGGTGGGCAACAGCATCATCAGTACTAGTACCAGAAAATTGTTTTTCATCACAAGCTTTAATAAAGCAGGTTTAATCTCATAGAAAGCAGCAGGTGGAGCAATAGGTGTGCAAATAAAATCATTGTTGTTTGTGCTAGTGAAGTCACACAACTTGGTATTCTCAGAGGAACTCATTTTAGCAGAATAAAAGCAAGCAAATAAATAATAGCTATGAATTAAACTAATTTTTTTTTGTGTTTTTGATATAGAGAAATAAACTAGTTTTTTGTGTTTTTGATATAGAGAAATAAAAACAAGACAAAAATAAAAACAAGACAAAAATCAAAATAAAGATATTAGAGTGAGAGACTCCCCTTGCCAGAAGATTTCCTACTCCCCGGCAACGGCGCCAGAAAAATTCTTATTGCTGGCAGAGTTAAATCCTTTCTCTGTGTTATTGGGAACCCCAACAGGAAGGTGTGATAAGCACAGCGGTAGGAGTTTTCCCCTTAGTTAAGAACCAGGGTTATCAATCCAGTAGGAGAAAGAGAATATTCGGAAGGTTGATGCCACTGACGGTGGTGCTGGCGCTTCACCGGTGTCAGCAACAACGTGGAATCTGCACACAACACAACCAAAATACTTTGCCCCAACGATACAGTGAGGTTGTCAATCTCACCGGTCTTGCTGAAAACAAAGATTAGACGTATAGTGTGGAAAAACAGTGTATGATTGCAGAAAGTAGAGAAAGCAGAAAATTGTTGTGGTTTCTTTAACAGTGTGGAAAAATGGACCGGGGTTCGTAGTTTCACTAGTGGTGTCTCTCCATAAAAGATAACATGTTGGGTGAAAAAATTACAGCTGGGCAATTGACAAATAGAGGTTGCACCGCAGTGCACAATATGACATGAATATTACTATGCTATTTAGTGCGGGCATTACAACAAGATACATAGACCGACATCCATATGCATCTATGACTAATAATTCACGCTCAGATTATCATCTGAACCCCCTCAGGTATTAAGTTGCAAGCAACAGATAATTGCATTAAACAAAGTGTGTAATGTAAGCAATGATTATGCACGCGTGCACTCTCACCGTTGTTTTCTCCCTAATGGCAACATCACATCCTCCCCCTTCACGTTTCTGTCACTCGAGCAAGGCAACAAGGAGGCATGAACCCACTATCGAGCATGAATACTCCCTCTTGGAGTCACTAGCAACTAATTGGCAGAATAACCACTAGCAACGGAGAGCATGCAAGATCACAAATAACATATGCAAATAAAGACTATAATCAACTTGGCATAAGGTCAATATTAATCGGATCCCAGCAAACACAGCACAGAGAATTACATAAGATCAATCTCGATCATGATAGGAAGCTCACGAGATCTAAACATGGAGGCATATGAGGAGAAGACAACCATCTAGCTACAGCTACGAACCCGTAGTCCAAGGATGAACTACTCACGCATCACTCTGGAGGCAGGCATGGTGATGAAGAGGCCTCCGGTGATGATCTCCTCTCCGGCAGGGTGCCGGAAACAGCTTCAGAACCCCCTGATCTGGGTTTGACGGTGACGGCGGCTGCGAACTTTTTTGGGGATTTCGATCAGATGTCTAGGAGTTTCCATCCGGGCGGCTTAAATAGACAAAAGGGCAAAGGCGGTGGCGCTCCAGGGGGGCCACACCTATAGCTGGCATGGCCAGGGGGCCGCGCCACCCTATGATGTGGCCCCCCTACTGCCCCTCTTCGGCGCCTCTTCGGTCTTCTGGATGCTTCCGAGGAAAATAGGACTTCCGGGTTTCGAATTTTCCAATTCCGAGAATATTTTCAGAACAACTTTTGTGAAACTAAAAAACAGCAAAATAGAGGGAACTGGCTCTGTGGCATCTTGTTAATAGGTTAGTCCGGAAAATCGATAAAAATGGAATAAAGAAGGGAGAAAACATGTAGCAATTGGCATAATATGATCGTGGAGCATCAGAAATTAGGGATACGTTTATGACGTATCAAGTGACATCTTCTTTATATGTGTCATTTTCCTTTTAGAGCTCCCAAACGGTGGATTATATGTGGGTTACTTTGACTTTCCATTTGATTTGCAAAATGGAAAAAACCCAGTTTGTGCAAATATGGCTGTGTGTGTGGTTCTAAATTCATTTTGTTATTTAAAAATAGAAACTATAAGAAGATGATTGTCCTATGTGCATTCACCAACCTACTTTCTGTCGTAGAAGCAATCATCATTCAAACACTTCTAGAATCCTGATTAAATGTGAAAATTACCAAAAGGAAGTTGTATGTATTGCCTGTCAATTTGAGTGAATATCCAGAATTCCTTAGACGTTATGGTATCATACTAACTAGAGTACTATTGACTCTAGTGCAAGTGGGAGACTATTCGAGATATGCCCTAGAGATAATAATATTTAGTTGTTATTTTATCTCCAAGTTCACAATTAATTTTATGTCATCGTTCTACAACCGCTAAAACGCTTGAAAAATGAATTTTCAAATGAAAATCTTTGTGCGGGTGTAAAGACATAAACAAACAAGAGTTCCTAATCTTGTATCTAATATTAGCTTATGGTTTGTGAGATTATCACGTGTTCCTGATCATCGACTTAATTAAAAGTCTAGCAAAACATAAGAGTTTATGATTAGGGTAACAATAGTACTGAACCGATCCAAGTATATGATTTTACTAGAAGAGAATAAACAATTGTAACGCATTTAGTAAAGTATATATGAAGTTGTCATTGACTATAATTCCTATACTACGAGAATATCTAGTGGCCGCACAATCGAAAGTTGTACTTTGGATGTCATCAACCGTCTTGTCGTACCTGGGTGATGACCCACAAGTGTAAGGATCGATCGTACCTTTTCTCTAATATACTTTGCACAATTTTATTGTCATTTAGTATTACTCATTGAAAGTTTTTACCTTGTCATTCTCAATGGTTTATTCATTACTCGTTTAATATCAACTATAAACCATTGAATTGATTCACTTGACCTCAGTTTACTTGCTTTACAGTATTATATGATCTGATAGTGTTCGTAGCATATCACTTCTAAAATCATTTTTGTTATTATTTATCTACTTGAGGACGAGCATGAACTAATCCTGAGGATGCTAGTACGTGTCAGACATATCTATAATTTTTTTATTGGTCTGTACTTTGTTTATATTATTGCTACATGCTTCTACTACCTTTTTTTAATCTCATTTTAGATAAGTTTTCAAGACTAACCTATTAGCAGGATGCCTAGTGCCAGTTCACTGGGAGGCATGTAGCAGTAGGGCGTGGGGTTGTCAGGAGATGAGCATCGTAGAGTCACTTGGTGGCATTAAATGCATATCGGCCACCACCTTCTTCATATAGGACATTTGTCTCCAAATTTTTTCTTCGGGGTAACCAACTTGTTGATTTTGTTATGGACATCGACAAATTCAACATTGAGGTTCTGCATGATAGATGCTAAGAGCCTAGCGTCGTTGAGGTACTCCTTTACCAAGATTTCAATGGTTGCAATGGATCGAGTGTCGTACTTAAGTAGGCAATCAAGCATCATGTGGTATTGTGTTGCTGTCCCAGCTTTATCCAAAGAAAGGTGTGCTGATAGGACCCTTCGTCAATCGCACTTCCCTCTCCGACAACGAGGATCAAAGGTAGTGCGGCAGTGGCCGAAGGCAGGGCGACGAGATCTTCAACCTGCTTTGGATGTTTTGTGCAGCGGTGTGGGTGGACCTTGGACTCTCGCAACACTAGAATCCGAAGGTGCAACCGGTAGAGAGGTTGATGGCGTTGACGGATTCGACAGTAAGTAAGGTGATTCTCGAGGTGAAAATCAATGATCTCTGCTACGGCTAGGTAAGTCATTTTTTATGTTGTTGCACCATGTCCGTGTTGCAAGCATTGGCTCCAATATTTTGCTTTAGGGATGAGGGTCCAACTTCGGCCATTGGTTCGACGCATATGTGGTGATTCTTTAAAAAGTTTGTTTTGGAGTAGTGTATTTTTCCCGAGACTCTTTTTGTTTTTTGTCGCTGATTTGCCATTGATAGTACGTTGCCGTACATGCTAGAGACGACGCCATTGAGTTTATTTTATTTCCATTATGTAAAATTATTTCACACCGTATCAAACGCTTTCACTTTGATTGAAATTGCCGAATAATTGATAATGTTTAGTTAATCGATGCAAAGACTTGGTGTTACTCTCCTCTAGAAAAATATAATACTCTCCGTCTCGAAATAATTGTCGTTGAAATGGATATATCTACTAACTGAATACATCTAGATGCATCCATCTCAGTGGTACTTATTTTGAGATGGAGAGAGTACACCGTTTCTATGCATGGTTGTATGTATCGTCAACAGGGATCTGTTCTTCAGGGTTCTGATCTTCAGAATTGAGTAATTTCCTATCTCTTCCGGTCCTCCCAACAACAAGGGATACATCGAAGAATCCTCAAATTCCAGGGGCCGCCTCCAGTCACGGATGCATTTGCATATTCTGTACACCTAAGCTACACGGGACCAAAGTTGGTTTGGCGGCAAAGCTAGTTTGCAACTTGCAAAGCCCCGCCGCTACTACGTGCGTACTGTCTGTCCTGAAGCTTCCCGGAAGGTGGCTCGGAACACTGTTTATCAGTAACATAATCTCTTCCCACTCCGCTTTCCGCTTGTAAACAATTGGCACGATGAGCTAGTTACCTCCCCAGATAGTCCGCGTAGCATTAGTATTTTTTTTTACATCACCCTCCATAATAATTGGCGCATATACAAATGCAAATTAACCGCTGCCCTGCAAAGTGCCTTTACCGGTTTAACCTTTGTGTCAAAACCTAATATAACAATAGAAAATACAACAAGCAAGAAACTCGTGGTGCTGCCGTGCGAAATTCGCAAAACTAAAGTGCTGGAGAGATATTTCGTTTTGTGTGGCTAAGCCTAGCTGGTCACTACGAGACACAATGGCGGTTCAAAACAGTGCTTGGCTTTAGCTTAGCTTAGCCACAGCACGATGGATCGGCAGAGACGCCACACAACACAACACAACCCAACGTTACACTCGTCTTCTTTCCTTAATTCTTAAGTCCCATCCACCGGCGGGCCCCGCGCCGCACCAACGTAGCGCCCCCCTCCGCGCGCGCGCCTTTAAATACCGGGCAGCCCTCCGCTTCCCATTCGTTCCATTCACCACCAAGCCGAGCAAAGCACTCGTAGCAAAAGTTGCTCCACTCCTAATCAAATCCCTAGTGGCAACCGCAACCGCAAAGCAAAGCAAAACCACCCAGAGCTCCTCCTCGATCTCGGTGACGCGACGCGACGCAAAGCGAGATCGTCTGCGTTGCTGTACCTGTCGCGGTGCCCATGGCCACCGACAAGAGGATACAGCCGGCCGGCGGCGGCGACGGGGGAGGGACGGAGGAGGCCGGGCTCGGGAAGCGCCTGCTGCAGGTGCTGCGCGCCGTCTACCACATGCTGCGCCGGGGCCTCTGCCGCAAGCGCCTCATGATGGACCTCCACCTCCTCCTCGGCCGCGGCAAGCTCGCCGGCAGGGCGCTGCGTGCCCACCTCGCCCACCACCCGCAGCCGCACCACCTCGCCGCCGCGGCGGCAGCCGCGGCCGGCGCGTCCCCGTCCGCGCTCACGATGTACCAGCATAACCCGACGGACGTCGAGTTCAGCTGCGACACCACGCCGCTCTACGCCGCCGCGAGCCCCGGGATCGTCTTCCCGTTCAAGATCGGGCGCGGCGGCCGCGGCCGGGGCGCCAGCCACGGCGGGCTGGACGCCGCCACCGTGGCGGCCGCCTTCGAGATGATGAACGCCCAGGCAGCCGGCGGGGAGACGCCGGGGGCGACCGGGGCCACGCCGTCGCCCTTGCTGGCGCTCAGCCTCGGCCGCTGCCCGGCCGGCGCGCGCCAGCTGCGGATCACCGACTCGCCGTTCCCCGTGGACCCGGAGGGCGTCGACGAGCGCGTGGACGCCGAGGCCGACAGCTTCATCAAGCGGTTCTACGAGCAGCTCCGCATGCAGCAGTCCACCACGCCGGACAACTGCGTCCGCCGCCGGGGCTAGGCCGAACGTCCCGCTTCCGCCCGCCGCTGCATACATACACACTCAACCACGCGCGCGGTGCATGGGAAGCTACATAAATACGTGGCATCGGTCGATTCGTTTCACTGCCATGTGGGTCGCGAGTTTTTCAATCTACCTGCATGCATGCTGCTAGTAGCTTGTGATTTCCTCGTTTGTGATAATCCCTCCATAGAGGGCGAGGAGACGAGATAAACAGGGGCACTCAACGCTCCCCCTCCCAACTTGTATCTGTTATATCAAGATGATATCATGCATATGAGATGAAATGATCAAATTTTGCACATCTTCATGAATATTAGTTGTTCGGTGCACATGCTTTGATTTTGTGTGTGTACATATGTCTTAGCAATATACGCAGTATAAACTGCTACTCCCTCCGATCCATATTAATGGTCGCTAAATCGGATGTATCTAGACATATTTTAGTGCTAGATACATCCGATTTAGCGACCATTAATATGGATCGGAGGGAGTACTTCAATTGTTTGATTTGACATGTCACTAAACTTTGTTTAGAGGATATATCGATCGGTTATGTTGTTTATTTGTTTGGCATAAAGTGTTTTTTTCTTCAAAATGGGAGCATAGTCTTCGGGCTCTGCATTACGATGATGATGCACACACAACTGCTTATATTAAAAAAAAAGTGAAGTATGAAAACAGAAGCTAATTATTGGACTTTGATCAGGTCATACTACGCACGTACTGTTTTCGTACATACAAGGAACGTATATACTTGGATCGCAATCCTGTTGAGAACTTGAAAAAAAAGGTACACTTACGTACGATATGCGTTTCTGTTGTCTTACTTGTACAGACTGTACGTGAGCTTGCAGTTTGGACATGGAATCAGCTCCACCCAGCCGTACTGTTCAACCTTTGAGTTTTTTTTTTCACGGCCGGTACGATCATAAGGTATCCTTTGATTTCAGCCCAATCGATGAACTAATCTCGTACTACCTCCGATCCGAAATAATGGACGCAAGATTATGAATGGTTTAGACAAAACTTTGCCTGACCATCCGACTATTAAATCGGATCGGAGGGAGTATCATTATTACGTCACGACCTGTCGTTTCGAATCTTCTGCAGGTAGGTACACACTAGCTAGCTTTTTTTTGTGCGTTTCAGTTTTCCTTGTTGAAAGCGATTTTGCCTAGCTAGTAGCTGGATCGTGGGTACTGATCACGATCAGAAACTTTGAGAATTGAGAATATCCCGGGATCGTATCAAATATCTATGTACACGCACGTAGGGATGGACCGATCGATATATACGCATGTAATGTAGGACCAGATATATGTCTGTGTTATCTTCAATTTCTGAATCCGCGTCGTACGGGTTAGGTATATTCACGTACGTACGTGCGGTGAGTGGACACTTAAGTTGGGCAGATTCCGAGTGCAAATGGCCGGGTGAGTTAACACATGCTAATGGCCGACACGTCATGCATGTTAATTAATCTAACAGTACTGGTGGGCCCCGTGAAAATGTTTGTCCGTTGGTATATCATCGGAAAAGGCTTTATTAGTGCAATGGAAATCATCAAGTTTCTGTTCCATGGATCGAGAACGGACACCTGGGTAAGGTTAAAAGTGCCAGGTGGCTTTGTGTGGCTTGTACCTCGCACCATGGCATGATTGTCACGTGAAGGAAACAAAGAGGAGCGGGGCGAGGCGAGGGCGGGATGGATGGATGATGGCTGCTGCTACTAGTCGTCGCGAGCGAAGGAGACATGCAGTGCAGGCAGGCGCGGTAGCACGGCAACGCAATTGCCTCCCATGCTAAGCAAACGCTTTTGCGCCCCGATCCCCACTGTACAGCGCAGCTAGCTTAGCTCGCGCCATCCTATCATTCCAGCCAGCCCAAGCCTCACGCAGCAGTACCCTTCCCGTGTACCACACCCGGCCCGTAGCTAGGTCTGACGCGGCGCCAGCCCCACGAAACGCAATAATGCGCACGCACGCGTCGGCAGCCATCCTCGGCACGACCGTTCGAGCCCAAGAGGAACACGCACTGTTACATGCAGGCTGGCCATCCGTCATAGCTGCGTAGTAGTACTACAACTTTCGCTCGGTAGCTTAAACTTTCCTCCGTTTCCTTTCAGGTGTCCGATCCTGCAGTGGGCTGCGGCGGCGGCGGTTCTGCGGTTTCGCACGAGAGAGGTGCTGTGCGCTGCTTCCGTCCTCCGGCCTTGTTGGCTCGCTTTGTTTGCTACGAGCACGCGCGCCTTTGAAAGCAGGCAGGGAACGCGAGAAAGGCGCCGAGAAAAGACCGCGGTTGGTTGAGTTGCTTTCGCCTTT